>WAAD01022320.1:43764-107889 GCA_013389945.1 Fregata magnificens
AAAAAAAAAGCCACTTAGTCCTTAAAAGATGTCTGAATATATTAAGCATTTAATTTTTGGTACAGTCTTTAAAAAATGTACATTGCTAAATAGGTCTGAAAATCTTTTTACAGAAATGGCACATGTAATCTGTAAACCTCTATATAATCCTATTTCAAGAGTTTTACAAAATAAATGACTGGATAAGCCTAATTAATTACAATTTACTATATACCACCAAGATAGGAAAATATCATTGCTTCTAAATAAGTACTTGAAGATTCAAAAAGTAAACATCAGTAATTTCAGAAGCACTTATTGATCTTGCAGATGATTGGTTTTGATGGTGCAATGCTCATTTGCCTAATTTTATTGTAGAAACTTTACTAGCGGGGTCCAGCCTGCCCACAAAATTTCTAGTCAGTTAGTGATTTTGGAGATGGGACATTGATCAAAATAACTGTGGGATCTCAAACATTGTTTACGAGGGTATATCTATGCACAGGTTTTGGCTGGGGTAGAGTTAATATTTTTCATAGCATCTTGTGTGGGGTTATGTTTTAGATTTGTGACCAAAATGGTGTTGATAACACAGGGATGTTTTAGCTGTTGCTGAGCAGTGCTTTCACAGAGTCAAGGCCTTTTCTGCTTGCTACTCACACCACCCCACCAGCGAGTAGGCTGGGGGTGCACAAGAATTGGGAGAGGACACAACTGGGACAGCTGACCCCAACTGACCAAAGGGANACCCATGAGTTTTATCACTTCTACGCTTCTGATTCTCTTCCCCATCCCATTAGTGGGCAAGTGAGTGAGCTGCTGGTGGGGGCTTAGGACTGTTGTTAACACACAACAATCTATTTCAAAGAGGCTGTCACTGAATGCATTAGACGTGTTGTCATGTCATGTTCACTTGCTTGTAATTAGTTACGTAATTGTCATGTATGTAAGTCACCACTGAACAGTTAACTTATTAATATTTTGATAACTGTCATAGCAACCTGAATATTAATTAAAGGTTATGCAGATGCTAAATGAAAAATAGCATAAAGTAAATGCCAGCACATAAAATTTCAAAATAGGCTTTTTATTCCCTATTTTTAAAAGAAAATTAATTAGGAAAATATCCCATTTTGCTGGCAAAAACCAAACCAATTGTCTGTTCAGAAGTCTGCTTGATGCTTCTTGCATTTCCTTTTAATAGCACAAGCCCAAATATCAGCAGTTAAAATGTTCTTGTCTAGAAAATAATAATTAAAGAATTAAAATGATTTTCTGTCTGTATTAGATTAACAACTGGATTAATGCACAAGGGACTCAAGAAACAAAATGAAGGGACTGAAAAAAATCACTGATATGTTTAACAAAAATTTACCGCAAACAGTATACTGACTCTACTGCATTACTTTTTCCATTCTTTAACTCAGAGTCTGGTCACACAACTGTAATCTAACTAGGTGGTATCCAACACAGGAAATATCTGAAGCAGAGTGAGAGCTGCCATATAGGGTAATATAGAAATTTATTTATCCCTACTAAATGGTCAGAGGGAAAGAAAAAGAGTGTTTAGGATAAGGCTTAGATAAAGCAGTTCTGGTCCTCATACAGCTGCCAAATTTCCATAATTTGCAGTTCAGGGATTTTTCCAAGCCAGAGGTTACATCCTCAGGATCATGTTTAGCAGCCACTAAAGACCTATTCTTTGTGCATATGTCCAATTCCTTTTTGAACTCATTTGTACTTTCGGCCTTCATAACATCTTGCGGCAATAAACTACGTGTTCTCTGTGGAAAAGAATTTCCTTCCTTCCCAGCACCTTTCCAACATCTCCTAGATTTTGGGAGTATAAGACATGGACTGGATGCAAGACAAGCCAGGAGAAAGAAAGGATTGAATGCCTAGTCTTAATGCAAAAGTAATAAATACGAATCATCTTATACTGTTCTTACTGTAATGACTAGATATGTCATCATTGGCTTCAGTGGGGGAGGCACTGCACATGTTTCTATAGCTGTGCAACAAAAATGCTATTGCTGTGCTTCTACACACTCTGTTTCAGAGACTTCTGCAGAGCTATTACAAATTTCTTAGCACACATTTGTTTTTATTGAAAAAGAGCTTTAGGATTTGGAATTATCCTGAAAATCTTTCTCCATTAAAACAAGGACCTCACCTTCTTCAGAAAAACAGCTCTCCCTCCACTGTCTAAAGCACATTTTGCAATTTTAAACAGATGTTTTAAAACTGTAACTTTGTATACAGTTCCAGATACTTTTCCTGCTGGCAAGAAGGACTTCCTACAATCCATAATTGCACTTCCTACAATTGCACTTACCCCTCACAGATGTTCTAAGAACTGTTGGGTTAAAGAGATCAGTAAACTGATGCAGGCTAAAAACTTGCTTTTTCCAATCTGGTTTCACAACTACTGACATAACTGCAAGGGAAGTGCAAGAATAAGAAAAGGTAGCTAGACAACAGAAATTCCTGAAGCTAGCATGCCTGTCAGCCAAAAGCAAGTGAAAGCATACTCCTACCATCCCATCCTACATCTGCTCACTTGCTATGGAAATAAGACAGCAGTAACTGATTTATATATCTCAAGGCCAGAACAGTGTCAGTGGCTGACATGATTTCTGCTAAACTGCCAGCAGCCATTGCTCTTCAGTAGCAGAGAATATTAATGAGCCTTAACCACAATCTGCTCCAGGACTCCTTCCCACAAGGTGTTACAGAGAGAAGTACACTGCCTATGTCTTATACGCACCCTCCATAAGGAAATTCCCTTTAGTTTTGTTTCATGATATAAAAGATGTGGAGGTTTTAACCCATAATAATGTGGTGGGTTTAGCTATTGGTTGAAATGCCAATATTTGTCACAGAACAATTGTCCATATTGCATATGGTATCCAAAAAGAGGCTTTTGTAATGCAAGGTAGACATAGCTCTATATGACATATTTCAGCTGATGATTTTTAGATTTATATTTCTAATTTTTGAAAGAACAAGATTAAGAACACCAATCAAAACTTAATGTAGTTCACTAGCAGGTAGCATAGGTTTGACTACCTTTTTTATTATTTGAACTGAAACACCATTGTTCAGAACTACACATTAGTTCTGAACGTGCCTAAGATCTTTTGGAAAAAAATAATTAAAGATGCTTTGAAATCTTTCCTATTTAGTGGTTAGTCAAAAGAAGAACTCAGTTATGACTATAATAAACTTTTGAGTTATCAAGCTTATCAATAACCCATAAATGAGAGACTTCCCGGACCTTAAAGGTTCTTTCTACTATGAAAGTTGATTTCTTATGTAGTCATTTATTTCTCACCAGTAGTCATCCCTCAGAGGCAAACATGGCATTTCACAGAATAATTTGTAATTTTCCTTTGGCCACTTTTGCTAAATTTGCAGTTGTCAGGCAAATTATTTAAACGGTATCTGGTTTTACCTTCAACTTCTTGTTAACAGAAATAGAAAGTCCACATTACTGCTAGTCTACTGGATACTGATCCTGCCCTACTTGGGCTGAAATATAATTTGATGCGCTTGGGAAGAGGGCCTAATAATACCAATTACAAACATAAAAATAACATTTGGATGCAAATTGTTGATAACTGCTTGAATTTCAATGCTCTTAATGAAATAGACTGATGATGTTGCGTGAAACATAGCCAGTGTTTTGGAAAGTTATCTCTTGCCTATGCCCATTGCAAACAGTGCTGTAAAACATCTGAAAAATTTATTAAACACTCAGAAAAGAGAAGGAATGAACAAAATAAAAATAAAGGAGAAAATGAATTTTCACAGTTTCCTTTATTTTCTTTTCTTTTTCTCATGCAGATCTGTAATATCAATTCTGTATTCTATCCAAAACTCAGTTAAGTACTGGATTTTTTCTTTGAAATTTCATGGGATTTTAGATAGTTCATTTAATGGAAAATCTTTGGCATGTTTCCCTTTGAGATTATATGTAATAATCACAGCTATAGGTATATTAGGCACTTGTGTAGAGCAACAAATTCTTGTGTGATGCATAACAGCTTCAGGAAAGCTTTTCTGTGTATTTTGGCTGTAGCAGCTCCTGGAAAAGCTGGAATGTTGCTGTTTCCACCTTACTAGGCAACATTATGTTGATAACTCTGAGAGAGTGTGTCTGCTGCGGTATATTGCTGCAGGGTTTGGGGAAATGTGGAAAGACAGCAGGTTGCAAAGAATTGATGCTTGACTAATTATTAGGACATGACGGTGTATGCGAAATTTCTGGACCAAGGGAGGTGTTCTGTGAACCCTGAGGAACTGCCACTAAACTACTCATCTGATCCCAGCCTTCATGGAGGGATAAAGCTGTAGATCTGAGCCTTCTTGTGTAGGGAAAACTTTAAAATCCCATCCTCCTTTCTGGATGATTATTCTAATAACCAAACTAGTAGGTACTAATAGGTAACACTATCTTGAGTATGAGTTCAGAGTAGTGTGTGAGTCATCTGTAAACAAATGATCAAGGCAGGTTCATCAAAAGGTTTCAACCTGGAAATCACCATCTCATATATACACCTAATTCTGATGTATGAACACATAATATGGCGCACAACCCAGGTTTCATACCTTCTTTTTAGTATGAGCTGTTGAAAGCTATGTAGGTCTCTGATCAGCAGGCTGGCTATTATTAAAGCTGTAATTCTTTCCCTTTGCTTTGGGAACAAAAGGACCCAGCTTAGATTTGTAACTTCTGGGAACTAGGATTGCAGACAGAAGCATTATGCTTAGACACATCATTTTCATAGTCAAAACAATGAATTCATACTAAACCCCTACATTTCTCTTCTGCTGATGCAGAACATTTTAACAGAAATGAGCATATAGTCACAGTACAAATTTGTACAGTGAAATAGATTTGACCTGTAACCGATGCATTTCAATTTCACTCAATATTTGTGAATTTGAACTTGCAAGCTATTTGTGTTGCTTCATGTTCTTTATTGTTGTTTGGGTTTTGCTGGGGCAGGTTGTGTTGTTAATTTTGGGGGTTTTTTTGTAATGTGAATTATATGCAACGGTTATAGCTCCTGAAATTGATGCTTGAACCTACCACATGTACACACATGCAGACAGCATTCAAACAACCATGACAGATTAACAGAAAAGCAGTAAAGAAAACCAATTATCAATGTAGACAAAATCTTTTCTGTTTTATTTTCAGTGTTAACTCATTCCAGAGTCAATAAATGTCAACCCTCCAGTCTGGATCTTTACCTGGATCTTTACCTAAAACATTTGAATTTTCTTGAAGGGAAAGCTGAATAACATCCTACTTCAACACTTTACAGACAATCAAAAATTGGTTCCTTCCAATACACCTATTATTTTTCAAGTATATGTTTTAATACATAGAAGGCACAGAGAGATTATTAGTTTTCTTTTCAGTGCAATAACCATTTTTTTGTATTTCCACTTGCATGTGCTTGTTTTGAAGTACATGGAGAAAACTAACTTCCAGTGATATAGAAGGCCTAGAGTTCTTATCCAGCTCTTTGGGAGCTGGATAAGTCATTACAAGTCATTGTTATCTTTTGTAATTAGATTACTAAAACTAGTAGCTCTCTGAAATGGAGGAAACCTGAAATCAATGAGTGTTTCTAAAGTATCCGGCATGAGTAACCAGCACAAGGGCCATAGAGGATATCCGAGGTAAATTCAAGACATCATGATTCACTTTACATTACTTATTCTAGAACCACATTCAATATGCTGCAAAGAGATACGTACCGTGAACAAAAAACACCTCTTTTACTTCCGACTGCTGCCCTTGTAAGTTCCCCATTAATTAGAAAACATATTTCATTTGTATTAGGAGGCATATTTCTTTTCTATGTGTAGCTGCAGGCCAAGAGAAGATGTGCATATATTCAAAATATACTCACATTATTGATTACTGGTGCTTCAAGAATACTTCACCAAAAAGAGCACATATTAGCTGTATTCCATAGGTAAATAATGTAACACAATCATATGACTTAATTCTGTTAATTTAATAATTAAGTAATTTCATTCCATTTATTTCCACCACTATCATTCTTTTGGTTTTAAACCGTCAGTTTTAATAGGAAAAATATTTCTGTTTCATCTGCATTAAAAATGTCTTCAGAATAGTAGTCAGAAAAAGGAATGAGAAAACATTAACCATCCATTCTGGAGTGATGTGAGAATCACACGGGATGCTGAGCTTCATAATTTATTTCCTTCTCTCTCTTCAAACCAGGGCAGAGAGAGAGCCAGTGCCGTTCACACTGATACTAGTTGCTGTCTGTGATTTTACCTACAATTCTTCTTATCCACCAAACCTGACCAGCTGTGGGCTCACAACCTCCTGATTTCCACAAGAGGAAATCCTTCCCAGTGCTCCCATGTGCTTCCGTTCTCGGTAGGTGTTAGTCACCAGTCGAACTGATCATTGGAGGGGAAAGGACAGCCCATTTCACATCAGTCCATCTTCAGCAGATCATACCTGGTGTTTTGGTGGGTTTATGAGTGGTGCACTGAGAGCAATTAGTGCCTGAATTGAGCTACATGAGGATAACAACAGGCGATTACCCTATTTAACAGCTGTTAAGTGGTGTTAATTGCCGGCTATAGACCACAAGCTGAGCAATTTTGTGCAAACTCTACAAACAAAACAAAACAAACGGATGATGTAGGGGAAAAAATGGGTCTGAAAAATATCTCTATTAATCTAAAATATGCATACAGCTGGAGAGATTATATGCATTGCTGGTGTGAACTATTTGCAGCAAACAGTTTGTCAAATCCAACCCGTTACTGAATTGTCTGTGAATAGACAACAATTTCTATTAATTTCTTCATTATTCACAATCATTTAATGAATGGTTTGAACACATATTTTGCCTAAGGTTTTCTCCAGCAGGGCTAGTTCCTGATAACCTCATTCTTATTGAACAGTGCCTTGATTTCTGTGAAACACAGTAAAGAATAAGATCTTTTCAGAATCTAACCTTAAATTATGAGGTAATAATCAGCAAATTATCTCTACAAATGGGAAGAAAATATCTCTAAATGAAATTATATAGAGTTTCTTTTGTTCTCACTGAAATGTTGAAAATAAGTACAAAAGTCCAGACAAAAAGTCTTAGAGATGTTTTTAGAATTTTTAGATGCTCTGTTGGTTTTCAGGTCTCTGTTGCTATGAACATTCAGTAATCACAGTGCAGTATATGACCAGTAGAGCTGCTCACTGTGTACATTGTATTGCCTGATAACAGATTATAGATTTTACATGGCAGACAAAGGTTGACTTATTTGGAAAGTGTAGGTACCAATGGTGGCAAACATCTGGGTGCTGTTAAGATATTTATGTCATGGAAGTAATCATGGAAGGAAGTAATTTTAGAGAAAGGCAATGTTTCTTAGGTTCAAAAAAAATCACTAGAGCAGAAAAAGGCTATTTTGCAAATGAACTCTGAATGCCTATCTGAAATTATTCTTTGTGATAAACTACACACAAACAAGCGAAGTAGCTGCCAACAAATGTGCCAGATAACAGCAAAACAGTGGCATTGCTGATCTGCCTAAGTTAATGCTTCATGCTGGTTGCTTTTCCAAGTGTGAATCAAGAAAGAGGACCCACTACCAAGTACACAGCAGGCTCAAGTACCAGTATGGTCTTATGGTTTCTGTTGTTCTAGCTCCTCCTCAGCTTGATCATCTGGCGGATTTCTCTTGCTCTTTTTTGTTTTATTTTGAAAAGGGTGTTATTTTCTGTAAAGTTTATGTTGGTCTTTCTACACATAAATATTTCCCCCTACATGCACACTGCCATTACAAGCCACGACAAAATGCTTTAATACCATTAAAAACCTTTTCAGTGGACTTCCATGGAAAAAGAAAGGATCATAATTTTCAGAAAGCTTCGTAGCCCGTGAAAGTAACTGAACTCTTATTTAGCTGAGAGATGAAATGCCAAACACGTCATCAAAGTTTCTAAAACTCTGAATTTAAAGTGCCTCCTTTCTCTTCCCCCGCTAGAGAGTTTCTGAAGGGGAGTGGAGTGCTGGTATGCAATAAATATTTCTTATCTCTAAGACATTGCACTCAGGCTATGACATTGGATTCTGGGGTGTTTTGAGTGTGAATTTTCTTGAACTGTGAAAAGTGCAATTTTAGACTACATTTGATCTTCATAGAATTTTAATATTTACATGGAATTTGACTTTACAAAGTAAATTAGAAGTCTTCTGAATTCAATGATTTTCATATTATCAATGGGAGGGTCGTTTCTATAGCAACTTGTTAAAGGGTATTCAAACGTTGAGCAGCGTACATTGTTTTTATTCTTTTTTCTTTTTTTTTCTTCTTTTTTTTTGTTTCCCCTTACCATTTATTTTCACTCAGCATCCCTCAAGAAAAAAGTAGTAAAAAAGAGAGAAGAAAAAGAACAGATCTGGTGCTGGCAAAACGGCCATTGATCACAGAAGAATAACCAAGAATTGTGACTTTAGGATTTTAGCTGTACATTATAATAGATTTAGGAACTGAACTGCTAAACCTCTTAGCCACCATCTCCCTGGAGAATCTAGTTAGAGCTTAGTCCTTTCTTTACATAATGTGGGTTGTAGTTTAAGTCTACAGTCTGTGTAAATACATACAGACAGAGAAGGGACACATAAACCTAATCTTTATTTGAATATGGCTATATTTTATATATGTCATGAAATGTTTGTATGCTCTAAGACTGTTTCAGGGAATACAGAACCAAGTAAGGCTCCTTACCTTGATATGCGGCACTTGGTTTGGGTAAATTAATGAAATCCTTGATTTATAGATGCTAGGAAGTTGCCAAATCCAGAAGGCTGCTAGGGGTGAGGCTGTGACAGCTCCATGACCCCAGGTCCAACCAGTAGCAAGGCTGGGCTTGTGTTCCCAATAAACACGTGCCCATGGAGCACATGTATGCACCACCCATATACATATATTCACAGCCAGCCACACAGATCAACACAGACAAACAGAACACTCACACAAACACCAACAGCACCAACAGCCTCATCCTGCTCCATTTTCTAGCTAAGCAAGATGAAGAACTTTTAGTGGGGATACATATATACCTATGCGCAATGTGGACAGCTCCAGTAGCTGGGCTCAGTCAGTCTGCCCAGGAGCTATCCCTGGATCCCAGTCTCGCCAGTTGCTGGCACATGAACATACAAACACTCGAGGCCACAGACCCACTCTAACTGCAGGTACAGACACTCTTGCATATGCACACACACACACAAGTGGGTCTCCCAGTCCACCCCCAGACACCACAGTCTCTCCAGCAGTTGGCCTGGATGCCTGGTCCCTCCAGATGCCAGCTCTTCCCATGGTCTCACCCTCATAGACACACATGCTCCCCCCAGTCCCCAGCCCACATCACCTGCTCTCTGGCTCGTCCAGAAGGATCTTCACTAACAATCACACCCATGATCATGCCAGTTGCTGGCATCATGGACACATGGACCCCTCTGACTCCTGGACCCAGCCCCAGGGCCTGCCACTGAGACCCACACATACACCCCTGCACACAGGATAGAGAGACCCTCACCCAGGAAAATAGCTAGAAATGGGTTTTGGAGGAAGCCAGGACACACTGCACTGGTCAGGCACAGAGCATGGCCAAGCAAGTGCACTGAAGAGCCCCTGCTTGCACACAACCAGCTCCTCTATCCACTTATCCCTCTATTTCCTACTTGTTCCTCCCCAAACTACCTTGATCCTTCCCTTTCCCTACCTTTGGTTTGTCCCTAAAACATCCCATAGTAAATCCTGTGAAATCCCGGAATGCCCTTCCCCTGCACCCCATACTGAGCCCCATCCCCTTGACGGCAGTGACCCCTCAGTCTGTGGGGTGATGGGGACCCTCTCATGTTGGCTTGTGGTGACAGGTATCCCCTGGCCCATGGGCTGAGGTTTCCCTGAGAGAGCCCTGTGGGGACTGGTCGAGGCTCACATCTGTGGCAGGGTCACTGGGGATCCTCCCTGCTCTTGTTTCCTGGGATCTTTTGGGGTGGGAATGAGCCTGTGGGGGGCTCGTTGCTCACCCTACAATGCCCTGGAAGCAGCCAAGTCAGAGTGTTATTGGGGCTCCCTATCTGCCATTGCTCCTTGGGGCTCTTTTTTGTGTGGAGACCCACTTTTTATCACATAACTTAACTAACCATGGGCCTGATCCAAAATCCTGCAAAGTCAGTGGAAGAGCGTGGACGTTCCTGTGAGCCTTGGATCAGGATCTAAAACCCTCTTGGCAGCACTTCTGGCTGCCTAGGAGATATAATCTAGCTACCGAGAACATCTTAGAGATGTCCCCTTGGAATGCCTGCATTGTCAAAATGAAGGTATGTAAAGTAGGTTCTCACTGCAGAAGGTGAATTATATTTCAAATAAACAAAGCAGGCAGAGGCTAGCGTGCATCCAGGGAGTTGACAGCAGTACACCGTACACAAAACTACATATCAATGAGGTGAGCAAAGAGGAGAAACAGTCATTGCTCTTTTAAGATAATATGGGCATAGTACAGGGATTGTTTTCTTCTAACCTTACTAGATTGATGTATCCAGATACAGCCCTTATCAGGCAGTACCTGGGAATGCCTGATGAAATACAATTACAGGTTTATGCATGTAATATATACTATCTCCCCTCTGCATACATAATTATGGATTGGTGCTACTAAGTCTCTGAAACCCTCCCCTGCATGTCAAGATGGCTATTTCTTCTGTGCTTGCTTTATTCATCCCCTGGCACAGTCGCAGTAGACAGTCAATGTGGATAGGCAGTATGAGTAAAAAATATGTACTTCAGAGGAATGCTGCAAGCCTTTCTTGCACTCTTTCATGTCTTGTCTACTTATACTGTAATTTCTTCAACTTCTGAATGTTACAATAGGACAGATAGCACTAATAATATAGAATATGAAGCACCAGGTAAGATGAATCGGGGGAAAGAAACCTACGAACCAAGAAAAAATCAAGTCCTCCCTCATACTGCTTCAGTGCTATAAATCAGAATATTTTACCTTGATATAGTTGACATAAGAGTGTAGAAAGTGTGCCACTACTCCCTTGTCACTGTTAGATTTCTGTATTAGTTTTCTGTGGATAAAGTCTGAAATAATTACATAATGAGTAGTGACATTGGCACCTGAGACTTATGGGGTAGCACTCTGTGTAATAAACAGACTTCATATTTTGTACTGCTTGCATTTCATTGGAGAAGTCCTTCTTTGATTTCACCTTATGAGTGAAGTGAAATGGAATGCAATGGAGCATGTGGAAATCTAAGCTCCTCCAAATCCATGGTCGGATTTGGGATGTAGGTCGTATCTTCCCAGTAGCAGTGGTACAAGCAAGGCTGCAAACACATTTGATTTGTTAACACACCACATTTGTCTCCAAACTAGCAAACTAGCACCTTGCTTCCCCTTACTGTTAATGTACTTGCAGAATGGTGTTTTTTCAGAAATCTCTCCATAGTTGCATATCTTTTCTTATCAAGGCCTAAAGTCCCGTGCAAATGCTTCCTTTAATACTACTTCTCAGTATTTGGTCATGTTAGCATTTTGTGAACTTTCCTGTTGAATTCAAGGACAGCAAAGATACCTTGATTTAGCTGAGTTAATCTATTGCTGCTTCCCCTAGCCACCATCTGAAATGGAATAATTTGCACTTATTTCTTTTAAAAACTATCAGCTCTCCTGCACTCTTTTTTGTTATATATATTTTTTCCTTCCTTACCAGTTGGGGGGTTAAGGTTTTTTCTTTAGACCCCCTTGCTCTCACTTTGCTGTTCTTTATCCAATGTTTTGTTAAGGATCGTATCATAATGTTGTCACTCTCACCTTCATTTCAGCAACTTCTTCCCATTTTAATAGAATCAGTACAGATCTGTCTCATGGATGTCTCCACCTTCTGTTTAAATAACTCCTTCACTAATTCCAAAATCTTCCTGAACAATCCATTTTCCTTTTCCCTGCTCCCAACAGGCGTCTTGATAGCTAAATGTTCCCCTTATTACCAGTTATGACACTTTTCTCATTTTTCTATTAGTCACAAAAAGACTTCTCTCCTGGGTTTACTCATTGTACGTATTTGGTGGCTTAGAGTAATCCCCAGCTATAGCAGTTCCCTTTTCTTTTTCTCTTTTAACATTAGTCACAGATTTTCAATCAGTCTATTCTCATGTAGCATCTAAACCAGTATTTACACCTTTGATATAAAACACATTTCCTGCCTTTTTTCCTTGCTCATCTCCCTGAACAAATTGTGTTCTTCTATATCTGTGTCAGATGTGCAGTGTATCCCACAAAGTCTCTGTGATGACAGTTAAGTCATCATCTTAACTCTTATGAGTTAAGACTTGATGTACCTCCTTGTACTTCTGTGTTAATAGTATACAGACACCTAAGATAGTCTAATTACTCTTCCTATAATTCTGTTATGAATAAAGTCCTTGTCCTCTCCTTCCCCATAAATCGTGAGCTTTAATTCTGTGGTTTATATATATTCCTTCAGATTTTAGTTCATTCCATTAGAAAAGAGAGAGGTTTAGCTCCTCTAAGTGGTACAATCTGTAATAAATTCACAGAAATTGGAGTTGTACCAATATTAAATCTTTGGAATTGAGAAGAGAATTAGGCCAGCAATCTTTTCTGACTGGAACAGATGTCTGCCGATGATTTTTAAGAATTATTATCACATTATTATTTGTGTTATTATGCTTACCACTATAGAGACAACTACAATAGGACTGGGCCCATACTGTAGTGAAGACATTAAATTTTCCCTTTGGAAACAATAATAAATTTTGTCAGTTTTCTAGGCCTAAGCAATTTCCTTGAACAGTGTAATTAATTTGTAAGAAGACCCCAGCCAACTGTAAAGATTGCGGTATAAAATTGCAAATCAGAAACTTGTGAAAAATAATACTTGCCATAAAAATAATAACAATAGCATGCAAAGTAATTGAAAAGCAACATGTAAATAAATTACTGTGGTGCTGTTCTTGCTGCTATGGTTAAAGTTATGTCAGCATTTCCATTATAAGATTCATTTTTCAGGGTTTATGAGTCAGCTATAAAAATTAAAAAAAATCTTTCTAAGCCTAATGCTGGAAGGTCTTGCCCTAGAAAGAGCTTTGATTACAATATCGTAGAGGAAAAATACCAACCACTCTTCACAAAATGACTGGCTCTGTCTTAAGTTGAAAAACAAGGTATCAGTTTGCAAATATAATTTATACTTTTTGAACTGAAATTGAAGTTGGGGATGCAGTCATAAAATTAACTTGTTTTTCCCATCATCCAGCTGTTTACAACATAATCTTAAACGCAATGGGATTGAAGGTAATGGGATAGTAGCTAAAGGATTTCCGTGGAGAGTCTGTGGAGAGTCTTCAAGTGGGAGAAGTTATACTGCCATCCTAAATCTCACAATGCCTGCCCCACATACTCCTCTGTGAAGAAAAACTTATTAGAACTAAGTTCCAGATCACAAAGGAGTGAAAATATGTATGTAATTGAGTCACTGCTGCAAGATTATATTTGTACAGGAACAACACAGTGAAGGCATTTAAACAAAGATTTAGCAAAGCAAAACTGAACCTACACCAAAACCTCTTTCTGCAGGTGAATTTTGTTGGATCATTTTCCTTCACAGGTGTTAAGAGAAGATATTTATTTACTACTTTTTCTTTATACAGTACATTCTAGATTTAGAACATGTTATGTCTAAATAATGGAGTAATCAGTAATAATTTGGGACCTGAATGATATAATGGGAGACTATTAAGGGAAGGTACCATGTATGAGTTACTCAGCTTTCTATTACTATCGAACAGAGACTGCTGAACTGTGTGGATCTTTGATCTGACTAAATATAGCATTCTTATGTTTTTATGAGGACTTGTGGTAGTGTTTGAGAGCGTTAGCATTGAGATAATCTTGAAGGACTATGGGCATGATAAAGAGGCAAATCCAGTGCAGTCTCATTTCTACTGACTTTTGGGAAGAACCCTGGTGTGAACCATTCCGTAATACCATTTTGAGGGTAAGTAGTTGAAATGTTTCAAAATAAAATCAAGGAATGAAATAATAGTTGTGTGTGAATGATCTGGATACCAAGAACCAGGAGTGATATGAATTGTCAAGTTATTTACCAGCAAGCGAATCTTTCAAAAACCTGTTCTGGATAACTGCCCTATATTTTGCTTATGAGCAGAGATCTAGGAATCTGTATAAAACCTTTAGTTAGACCCCATGTTGTGACCTACATACATTTATGAGGCGTTAAAATCACATTTCTAACAAAATGATACATTGGAGAGAGAAAAGGCTCTACACAGTGACACCTTGCTTTGCTTTTCAGGTTGCAGGATGAGTTACCGTATTACATTCTGCTGTGTCCACAATGTAGGTATTTTTGGATACCGGATACATGTGAGTACGAATCAAGGAACTCCAGTTTAGTTGCCTGCATTGTTGTATTTACAGATATTAGAAAACCCACTTTTCTGGCAGAGGCATTCCTAAGTAGGTCTTCCTTCCTTGCATGTATCAGCAGAACAGAATCACAGAACAGCTGAGGTGGGAAGGCAGCTCCAGAGACCAAGTCCAACTCAGAGCAGGGTCACCTACAGCAGGCTGCTCAGGGCCATGTGAGTCGGGTTTTGTACATCTCCAAGGAAGGAGATTCCTCAGCCTCTCTGGGCAACCAGTTCTAGTGTTTGACCACCCTTACCATAAAAAAAAAAAAGGTTTTTTCCTTACTTTTAAAAGAAATTTCTTTATTTCAGTTTGTGCCCATTGCCCCATGTCTATTCACTGAGCACCACTGAGAAGACTCTGGCTCCATCTTCTTTATTCCCACCATCAGGTATTCACATTGACACAATCCCTCTCAGCCTTCTCTTCTCTGGGCTGAACAGTCCCAGCTTTCTCAGCCTCTCCTCATATGACAGATGTTCCAATTCCTTCATCACCTTTGTGGCCCTTCGCTGGACTTGCTGCAGTAAATCCATGTCTCTCTTGTACTGGGCAGCCCAGCACTGGGCACAGAACTCCAGGCTGAGCAGGGGGGAAGGATCACCTCCCTAGGTCTGCTGGCAACATTCTGCCTGATGCAGACCATCAGGCTGTTGGTCTTATTACAGTCATATCCCTTGACTTTAGGCATTTACGTTAGGGCCCCATTTGAGATTAAGATGCCAACATTTAGGTCCAGGAGAGCACCAGATATAATTCACCTATTTCTATTCAATATCATTAGTGGGGAAGGGAAAGCTATTCAATTCACCTGAACATAGATACCCTGGTGGGATTCAGTTGTCTAAATGTAGGTGGTTTGTGTCTTTTTAGAGGGTATAGAGCATTGCCCATGCCCTCTAGATGCCACTCACCAGGAGATCATATTTGCCATCCTATGCGAATATCTTGGAAACCCTGTGGTACCCTAGAAGCCACTGGCAATCTGGGTTTAGACATTAATGTAACAACTAACCTTAGACAGCTAATCACCTTCCAGTTTCCATTGACTGTATTATAACCTTATATATAACTGTTACATAACTTTATCCACACAGGCTAAGGTTCCCCCGGAGTCACCAGAGCTTCTGTCAGAGGCAGTTCAGAGGAAGAGGTCATCTCCTTCCACTTAACCAGCTGAATTAAAGTGAAATGGTATGAACATGTCCTTACCCCCTCTGTTCACTCACTCCTTCTCCTGGACTTACATATACAAGGCTTCTGCAAGGTGGAGACGAGTTCTGACTAGGCTAGTGCTTCTACTAGGAGCACTGACAAATACAGGAACAATAAAGAAAAATGCAATCCCAAAATACCTGAGAATTAAAAAAGGCAAATGAAGAGCTGATTATAGGTCATTTTTTCTCTCCTCCAAATTTTGCAATAAATAACATGCTTTTGTAGTGCTACTTCAGTATCTCCCAGTGATTTTGTTTACAAAGCCTCTCCTTATTACCCACTCTCCCAATGTGCACTTTAAGGGATGTGAATCGCATTAGCGTGATTACATTTGCATTAAACACACGGTTAGTTTTTTAAAAGTACAAATGCTTGTAATTTTTTGACACACCCGCATGAATTATAAAATGATGTATAATAAAACTTTGCTTGATTTCATAATTACCTGTTGTTATCCCTGGCTAATTAAATATTCAGCACAGACATGTAAATCCTGAAAGTCTCCCTGGCACCTTCTCTTATCCTCTCCTGATTCTTTTTCTTCTGCATTCCATGGAGTTACAAGATATTTCACAGAATCTGTAGAAAGAAAAATGTTCAACAGCTATGGATATATGCAAATCTTCAAACAACCATACCCAAAGTTAAAAGTGGAAATTTTAATATGTACCTATTATTTCTGGCAGGCATATATTAAATTGCTTTGATCATATTTCTTTACTAAGCTTCCTCATCTGGTTGAAATACAGCCTTTTAGAGCAAATTTTCCCCTCTTCATTTTCTCAGAAAGTTAGCTTGTATTTTATATAGCATAATCTTCTAAAATAGGCTGTTTTCTATTTGTCAATGGTGTATTACATGACCATGTAAAGACACTTGGAAGTATGTGAAATTTGAGGCTTGAAACATCTTGTTTAAAAAACAGAAAGTGTGGGACAATAATTACTATATTGTTGTACCTTAATTCATATTAATAAAGTGTCCACCCTTGCTATCATTCAGATTAGCAGCAAGGTCCTCAGTGGCTTCAGACAGAATATATTATTAAAGCATGCAGAGGTGCTGTTACTTTCATAGCAGGTAGAACTCATTTTCTTAAGAATTAGGTATGTAACCCAGGCAAATTATCAAGCAACTTGTTCTGCCATCAGAGAGAGAGCAGCACTGTCCCAATGACAGTTCGTTTCATCCTAACATAGGCATCTTCAAGAGGTGTCTCTAGAAGTCAGTTCATTTCACCTCCGTTGCTCCACTGACTATAAAGCAAATTAGTTTTGACTTGGGAGGTAACTCATTTGCCAACACATAGCCATCTAGTGTAGATATGTGAGTTGGTTTGGCTGGGATAGAGTTAATTTTCTTCATAGTAGCTGGTATGGGGCTAGATTTTGGATTTGTGCTGGAAACAGTGTTGATAATACAGAGATGTTTTTGTTATTGCTGAGCAGTGCTTCCACAGAGTCAAGGCCTTTTCTGCTTCTCATACCACCCCACCAGCAAGCAGGCTGGGGGTGCACAAGAAGCTGGGAGGGGACACAGCTGGGACAGCTGACCCCAATTGACCAAAGGGCTATTCCATACCATATGACGTCATGCTCAGCATACAAAAGCTGAGGGAATAAGAAGGAAGGGGGGACATTCAGAGTGATGGCATTTGTCTTCCCAAGTAACCGTTATGCGTGCTGGAGCCCTGCTTTCCTGGAGATGGCTGAACACCTGCCTGCCCATGGGAAGTAGTGAATGAATTCCTTGGTTTGCTTTGCTTGTGTGTGCGGCTTTTTCTTTCCCTATTAAACTGTTTTTATCTCAACCCACGAGTTTTCTCACTTTTACTCTTCTGATTCTCTCCCTCATCCCATTGTGGGGGGAGTGAGGGAGTGGCTGTGTGGTGCTTAGTTGCCGGCTGGGATTAAACCATGACAATATGCCAATGTGATAACCAACCAGAAAGGCAAGACGTTTACCCTTGGTCTTCTGTCAGATGCAAGCTGTGTTTTGATGTCTCAGATACTGTAGGGAAACTGAAAATCAGCCAATACCTGCATTTAAGCTATTGAATCAACTTTAGATGTCTACATTTGAAGCTGGCTAGAGATAGGTAAGAAATGTTATGAAACTATCCACTGTGTTTCTTTTAGTGATAAGTACAGGTAGGTCTTTTTCCGAGCAAATAGTTTATTCACCAGAACAAGCACTTACAACATATGGAATCATAAAATTCAAATTTTAATTGCAGCTCTTGGTTTTATAATTTGTTTAAGCTTAAAAAGGAATGCCAAACAGAAAAAAAATGAAAGAAATGTTTCATCACTGAAAAAAGTGTTGTTTGACAAGCTGAAATACTGGCTTAGTTGTTTTTATTCAGCCAGAACTGCTCCAACACCATTGCTACAAAACAAACCCAAAAAACCCAGATAAACCCAAAAGAAAAATAACCAAAAAAAACCCAAACCCAAACCCAAAACAAAAAAGCCCACACCCCAAAACCCACCACAAAACAAAACAAAACAAAGCAAACCCCAATAACTCTACAAAGTTCAGGTCTTTTATGTGTTAGATTTTGCATTTGAAAATGCAGGTGTTGTTCTCAAAGCACTGCAATGTGTAGTGAAAAAAAATTACTTTGAGAAATTGCATGCTTCATATCTTTTTTGTGCATGAAACATAATTTCTTTACCTCTTTACCTATCCTGATCTCCTCTGCATCACACTGTTCCCTGTATGTACACCTAGCCTAAATCTAATTTCTTAGTTTTAAACTACTGTAATACTACTGCTTCCAGCACATTTAGTGGTGGCTTGTACTGTGCAAATGAAAGGGGAGTCAATCATTATGCTTTTAGAGCCTTTTATTTCTCAGTTAATAATTATGATCTTTGAGCGTGGTCCTGCAAATGATCATTCATGCGAGTAAAATTAGGCATATAGATTTGCATTTGTAGGATTACTGATAATGGAGGCTTTGGCATTGTTAGGTTGCTACGCAAATGCATAGCAATTCTCCTTTTGATTCCTGCATTCCCTTCCATATCCCCACACCTTCTTAGACAGGTGAACTGCTAGTCGCTTTCTGTGAAAGTTTAATGCTTTGCAAATCTGAACCCTTGGATATGCTGCCCTTAAAACATGTTTGAACCTTTAAGACTTCATTGCAGCAAATCTACCATAGAAACTATGTTGGGAATGAAAGGGTTAGTCACAGTTATGTAAGCCTCTGATTTGAGTTGTTTTCCAACATACCAGCACTGGAAAAGACAATAATACCATCATTGAGACCCATGTGTACAAGGCTGTTTGCATCTTTCATGTATTATGCAAATAAGATATTTTATTAAACATTTAAAGTAACTCATTCCCTCTTATATGTTTATGCTTTTATTAGCAGTACATAGCTGAGCCATTTTCAGTGCAGTCATTACTGTTATTTTGTTCCTGCTCTCCACTCCACATGTGCTTTCCTCTAGCTTAACTGCCCTGCAGAAAATGCACTAATCCATAGAATTATACAGAAGTCAGAAGAATAATAACAGAGATGAAGCTAAAAATAATAACTTACATTTTACAGTGGCCATGCCTTAAAGGCCCACAATCTGTACCAGACAAAGCACTCCTGCATGGTTGGATTCTGTATCCTTTGTTGCCAGATTGCAGACACACACGTTGTACTAATGGAAGTGTTATTTCCTCTGATAACCACAGTAATTCATCAGAATATTTCTCCTTTTTCTTGAACAATTTTTTCCCCAGTCTTCCTGCATTAAAATAAATTAAACAAATTTAGATCAGTTTTGGCTCAACTCTCTTATTACTTTGTCAAAGTCTTTTAGAGCAAACCTCAGACTCGGTTCTCCTTGTCCTCTGTGGTAACAGTCATTGCAAACATCATTAAGGATGTGAGGTCTCTCCCTTAATTAAGAACTAAAAGGTTTCATTTCCTAAAACAAAAGCATGCGGCAGGTTTTATTGATCTGGTCTATGTCGCCAGCTGAACACATTAGCAGGGGTTATTGATTACTCTGGCGGTAATGAGCTTTGTTCCTCATCAGGTAAAGCACACATTCCTAAGAAGGTCTTTCATAAAGAGGCCTATATGTATATATGTATTCACCAAGATATAAAATGAAGGAGGTTTTTAAAGTCTTTATTGCCTATGTATCATTTTTCAAAATTTAACAGCAATCATTAGAAAGGTTATTTTCCAGTCATTATCTTGTTATAATTCCTTCTGAATGCTAATGATGCACTTAGAAATGAATTCAATACCAGAAGAATCACAGCATTTTTTTTTTAAATGTAAGCACACATGGCTAATACTGCTTTTAATAACCCCCAGCAAAAGAACCACCATTTTATGTTAATAAGCAGCTATGGCGAAGCACAACCTGGGTAAATAATTGTCTGATGGAACGCATAGGATCTCTCCCCAATTTTGAAAGAATAATTTCAGACTGATGACTGTCTTAGTTAATACCTTATCAACAGTTAGTTCAAATTTGGGTAAGGTTCTGCTATTTAAAAAGGAGCTTCTTATATTCAATAGTACTTCTGTGGAGAAAAGACTTGACAGATAAAAAGGGGCCTTATAGTGTCTAGAAGCTGGAATTAGACAAGATCAAGATGTGGACAAGAGAGACCCTGCAACCAACAAAA
This sequence comes from Fregata magnificens, assembly GCA_013389945.1. NCBI lineage: Eukaryota > Metazoa > Chordata > Aves > Suliformes > Fregatidae > Fregata > Fregata magnificens. The sequence continues at coordinate 64,148 of WAAD01022320.1, forward strand.
CAGGGCTGAACGGAGGCCACCTCAAGTGTATGCACACAAATAAGAAGTAGTGAGAGGACATCGTGGTGGGAGAAGCTCTCATACTCTTTCTGGGAAACCAGCACAAGTGGGTGTATCTTTGAACTGCCTGTACACAAACGGTCTCAGCGTGAGGAACAAACAGGAGGGGTTAGAGGTCTGTGTGCAATTGCAGAGCTGCAATCTCATTGTGATGATGAAGACATGGTGGGATAGCTCACATAGCTCAAGTGCTGCAATGGATGGATACAGGGTCTTTAGGAAGGACAGCCTGGGAAGGTGAGTTGCCCTTTATGCGAGGGAGCAGCTAGAATGTCTGGAGCTCTGCCTAGAGGAGCTTGGTGAGCCACCTGAGAGCTGAAGGGCCAAGATTAGGAGGCAGATCACATTGGGTGACTGCTTGATAAGGAAGAAGTAGATGAGGCTTTCTTCAGATATCTGGAAGAAGCCTCACATTCATAGGTCCCAGCCCTCATGGGGAATTAAACAACACAAATATCTGCAGGAGGGACAACACAACAGAGCTCAAGCAACCCAGGTTTCTGGAGTCCATTGACGATAATTTCCTGGCACAGGTGATTGAGAACTTGATGAAGGGAGGTGCTTTGCTGGATCTCAGAATTATAACAAATGATGAACTGGTCAGGAATGTGAAGGCTGGGGGAAGTCTTGGTGCCAGAGAGATGGTGGTGTTTGTGATCCTGAAAGGAGGGAACAAGGCAAAAGAGGGGTCCAGGAGAGCTGGTTGATTTTCAAGCGTCACTTTCTCCAAGCTTGTGAATGGTCCATCCCAGTGTGTGGGAAATCAAGTAAAGGTGTGTGGTGGTTTGACCCCGGCTGGACACCGGGTGCCACCAAGCCACTCTATAACTCCCCTCCTCAGCAGGGCAGGGGGAGAAAACGAGATGGAAAACAAACCTCATGGGTCAAGACAAAGGCGGTTTAATAAAAGCAAAGGCTGTGAGCAGAAACAACAGGAAAAGGCAAACCAAGACCCCACTCCCCACCTCTCACCAGCAGCGACGCCCAGCCACCTCCCGGGAAGCAGGGCCCCAGCACGTGCCGCGGCTGCTCCCGAGGACACAGACCCACGTCCCAAACAACGAATGCCCCCCACTTCCTCCTTCCTCCCAGCTTTTATCCCTGAGCAGACATCACATGGTACGGAATAGCCCCAGTCAGCCCGGGTCGGCTGTCCTGGCTGCCCCCCTGCCAAGATGCCACCCACCCCCAGCCCACGGCGGGGCTGGGGAGGATGTTGGAGAGAGAGCGCCAGCCCTGGGGCTGGGCAGGCACCGCCCGGCCACAGCCAAACACTGGTGCCGCCTCCAGCCACCAACACAAAGCACAGCAGGCTGGCATGGGGAAAAGCAGCTCCCCCTCAGCCAGACCCAGTACAAGGTGACAGGATGCCTGCATGGATGAACATGGATTGAGCCTTGCATGTATTGACTACATTCAAATGTAAAAAAAGGAAGCATATGAGAGGTGGAAGCAGCGTCAGGTAACACAGAAAGAGCATAAAGCCACTGTCCAAATGTGCAAGGCTGTGGTTAGGAAAGCCAACACCCATTTGGAGTTGTACCCGTCAAGGCTTCAACGGGTACGTCAGCAGCGAAAGGAAGAGCAGGAGTAACATCAGACTGCTAACAGCGCAGGGAAGCTGGTGACAGAGAACATGGAAAAGACTTTGGTCTTTGCTACTAAGACTCATCTTTGGGAATCCCAGGTTCCTGAAATATGTGGGAAAGTCTGGAGCAAGGAAGAGTTACCCTCAGTAGAGTAGGATCAGATTGGAGAATATTTAAAGAAATTGAACATACACAAATTCATGGGACCTGAGCACCCATGAGTGCTGATGGAGCTGGAAAATGTCGTTGTAAGGGTACTCTCAATTATCTTGGAATGATCGTGGCAACCACAAGAGGTTCTTGGGCAATGGAAAAAAGCAAACCAACCAAGACAGGCAAGAATGAGGATCAGGGAAACTACAGGCCAGTTAGCCTCACCTCAGTCCCTGGGAAAGTGAGAAAGCAAATAATCCCAAAATACATTTCCATTCATATTAAGGAAAATAAGCTGACTGAAAGTAGTCAACATGGATTTAGAAAGGGGAACTCTTACCTGAATGACCTGCTAGCCTTCTGCAAAGAGATGACTGGCTCAGCAGATTAGCTGATGTTATTTATGTTGACTTCAAATTTTGACACTGTCTCCCATAAAATCCTCATGAACAAGCTGATGAAATATAGACTAGATAAGTGGGCAGTGAGGTGGATTAAAAAGTGGCTCAACTGCCAGGCTCAGAGACTTGTAATCAGCCACATCAAGTCCAGCTGGAGACCAGTCACTAGTGGTGTGTGCCATGGTTCAATTCTGGGGCCAATTCTGTTCAACTGCAACATGTTTGCAGATGTTACAAAACTGGGAGCAGTGGCTGATACACCATATGGTTGTGCTGCCATTCAAAGAGACCTCAACAGGCTGAAGAAATGGACCAACAGGAACCTTACGAAATTCAACACAGGGAAATGCAAAGTCCTGCACCTGGGGAGGAATAACCCTGGGTACCAGGACCAGGTTTGGTCCGAACGGCTGGAAAGCAGTTTGGCTGGGAAGGATCTGATGGACGCCAGGATAAACATGAGCCAGAAAAGAAGGCTGACAGTATCCTGGGCTGCTTTAGGCAGAGTGTTGCCAGCAGCTCAAGGGAGGTGATCCTTCCCCTCTGCTCAGCTCTGGTGAGACACCTCTGGAGTGCTGTGCCTAGTGTTGGGCTGCCCAGTACAAGAGAGACATGGACTTACTGCAGCAAGTCCAGAGAAGGACCTCACAGGTAAGGAAGGGCTTGGAGCATCTGTCATATGATGAGCGGCTGAGAGAGCTGGGACTGTTCAGCCCAGAGAAGAGAAGGCTGAGAGGGATTGTGTCAATGTGGATAAATACCTGATGATGTAAATAAAGAAGATGGAGCCAGAGTCTTCTCAGTGATGCCCAGTGAATAGACATGAGGCAATGGGTACAAACTGAAATACAGAAAAATCCTTTTAAACATTAAAAACTCTTTTTTTTTTTTTTTTTCCCCCACAGTGAGGGTGGTCAAACACTGGAGCAGGCTGCCCAAAGAAGTGATTTTCTTTATAAAGAAAATTGCTATTAAACTTGATCTATTGTCTCAAAACTATCTGAATTTTAGTCAGTAGGGACAATGATGTTGAACAGAGGAATAAAGACAGGTTCTGGAAATAGAATATGGCTGAGATGTAAAGAAAAATCCCAGAGATCTAACCTCTGCTTTAAAATTCTGTAAGAGCAAACACAGGAATTTACAAATTCAGTAGCAAAGTTTTTAATACTTGTAAAGGTACTACACCATCAGAGAATAGCATGACCTCAACTATGTACAAGGTTTTAGAATGCATTTTGCAAGAAAGAAAAATCATATACATAGAAAAAAATAGAAAAGAAGGTAAAATCAACAGAGCTCTTGTCATTGGGAAAATAATTAATTAAGCAAAGGAAGATGGGAAAGAATTTGGAGCTGGGTATCAAAGAGAAGACATAATGGGTTTAGCAGGATATAGAAATAGCAGCCTGGATTGACTTTATGTGTGGAGCTACTTAAAAAAAAATCTTGGGACCAACATTATTTAATAATTTTTTCTAATACAGAAAAATAACTGATAACTTTGGCAGAAAAAAAGTTAGTATGTTAATAATGATTGTTGATGACTGTTAATTTGGAAGCATTGTTAACATACCGGAAGATCAGAATGCATTTTACAGAGGAAAGCAAGGATGATATAGAAAAATGGTAAAATATAATCATTTAGGCTGTATGGCCATGCACCTATGTCTTGATTTATCTCACTTTAGATGGGTCTGGGGGTTAGTTATTGTAGGTTACTTCTACGATTGGTTGAGAGAAACAGGCGCCTCCAGACTAAGATACAGAATCCCAAGTGAATGAGTCATTTTCTGGAGGAGCCTTTCATTGACTGTAAACGGAGTTTGAAGGGTATCTAGTTATGACTAGGTCTGTTTTACAGGATTAATGAAACACATTTCGGCCATAAACTGGAAGCTCATCAGTTGAACTTTGCAAAACTTTACTGGTACAGAATTACATTTAATCTACTTCAGCAGTTCAAAGCAGTTCAAAGCCCTGTGTATCACCCTTAAACAGCTGCAGCAGTTCTGATGTCTGCTGAAATTCTAAGTTCTTTTCTCTTTTTTGGCTTCGCATCCTAATATTCCTATTAAATATGCTCTGCTCAGTGATGCGATTACACAATACTTTGTTTTTTCCCAGTGAAAACCTGTCAGCATTTGCTTGGCAACTTTTAATTAGTACTTTGTAAATCTGACCATAACGGGAAGGTTTCCAGCGTTACCTTTATCTCAGCAAACATCCACACATATGGTCTAGTGAAGCAATGAAAGGCCCAAAGAATCTTTTTAATTCTCCATATCCCAAGTCCATTTGAGGAGCAGAAAACACAATACAGGCGCTAGAAGTAACCGTGTAAGTGTTAGTAGTTTTAGAGTGTAACTATGACTAAGACACTTTTGCATATTAGGGATAATTCTAATTTATCTGGAATATGAGAGAGACAGAGAAAGGAATTCTAAATTTTTAGTCAATTGGAGGACAATGGTGACACCATTGTGACAAAGTCATTATAAAGACAAATCCTTGACTATACCAGTAACATCATATTTTTCCCAAACTACACTAGAAATGAATCAGCAATCACAGACAAGATTTCACCTGGAATATTGCATACCCTAGTCATTCAGTATACATCCACATTACCAACTATAACACAGGAACAAGTTTAAGTGCCAGACTTGGTTCTCCACACTGCTTAACCGTCAGCCCACTGTCCAGATCTGTCCTGCACCACTCCAGCAAGATTTCCACAAGATAGGTCCGTTCCCATTCAGGGGACAATGCCATCCAGGTTCTGTGTCCATAAGGCAGTATAAATACAACCACACAAGGTCTGCCTGACACAACTCTCTGTAGGCTTACGATATTATCCAAACCAGTTTTGTACCTTTGAGTACTCCTACGTATGCCACACGCCAGGACATAGAAGCCATATTCTCATTTTCATGCTGTAAAAACTTTTCCCTAGCAAACTGCAATATAATCCTTGCATTATTTCAGGCACTTTGAAATTATACTCACTACCACCACTGCCACACATGCTAATAATTTTATATCTTAGGGGCACTAGCTGGTCCTGAAGATGTCAAAGGCCGGTGTGTGCCTGTGGGGAAGGGGCTGTCCCTGGCACAGCGTGGACATGAGCAGATCAGCTCTACCTGGCACCAAGGCCAGGGGCTGCTCCTTGTCTTTCTTTTATTCATCAGAATAGACACATCCCTAGGCTCCAGAAAGATTAATTCAGACAGATAGTCCAAGAAAGACAGATAGGGGATTTGGACTTCCCGTTTTACAAGAAAAGATGAAAAAATTGTTAAAACACATTAATTCCCAAAAGGCACATAACTATTGCCTATAAACATATCTGTGGAGCAAGAACTAGAGAATCAGAATTATTTTTGAGCTCATCCAGTGTTTTCCAACCTTTTCCAGTTTGTAAACATCTAACATTCCTTTAGAAGCTTTTGATGACTTGAGAAAAATCACATAGGTGTTATTCTTTACATGGAATATAAACAGGCTTTTCTCCAATTCCCTTTACCGTCTCTTTCAAAGTAGACCACAGACACACAGGGGTCTGCGGACACAGGGGGAAAATCTCTAAAACCCTCATCAATAGAAGAACAGAGTGATGGAGAAACAAAGTTAGGGTGGGAAATAGGAAAATGTTTTTATTTATTAGAGCACTGATGTTCTGGGATGTATTTTAAACATGAGGAGTAGGCTCAAATTTAATATTATAAAGGCTATTATGAAATAAATTATTTCACAAGACCATTGTGATACCTAGGGACTGGATTGAAGAAGGCATTAATGTTCCTTATGGTGCAGAGAAACTATTGAGTAAACTGTGTTCCTCTGACATAATCAAATAATCTAAAAGTTCAGAAAGACAAAATTATTTCCCTGTATAAAATAACCCCAGCTGTGAAGTACAGTTTAAAATTAATTCTCAGATCATAATTATAATTAAAAACCTTTATTTTCAAATATAATTCTAGATCACTCATGCCGTGCTGAGATGTTGCTTCTTATGTAACTTCTGGGCTAAAAAAGACTGTCTTCTATGAAGAGAATAAAAAAGTCTCTGTCACAAAATAAAATCCAAAACCTATGACTCATTCTAATTAAAACAGAAACTCATGAACTGATTTTCCTCAAGTAAATGTGAGAAATCCACGTTGCACACTGCTACATTGTATTTTAGAATTGTTTATTTCTTTTGTAAGGGCAAATGTAAGACATTACTGATTCAGTGTAACCCTAAAGGTTTACAGTTCAGTTCACTTAAGCACTACAGACTTTAAATTTTCATTTTCATTCTTTTGGTTTGAGGTAGTGGGTAGTCCTCGCTGGCCCCTTGCACAGAGCCCAGAGCTGTAACATCCTCTGGCCCAGTCAAGTATGCCAGATCCCCACCACAGTCTAAGTGGGGAATCCCAGGAAACACCACAGTCGAGATGCAGCCTCAAAAAATTAGCAATAGGGGGATGTTGTACAAGAATGAAGCCATAATTAACAGTACTAAGTGAAATTCAACTTCTAGAAGACAAAAAATTCAAATTTTTTTTAGTCTCAAAATAGGAAGGAGGAGGCAAATTCAAAACAGTTTTGTGGAATGTAAATTATTTTGAAGAACCTAATTCTGGTATTTTAATTGAAATGAAAAATCTGTGCATTCCCAAATCCAAATTCCCTGTAAAAATGAAGATGGGATTCATCAAGCCTAATTTTAGTCTTCATCTGAATCATTTTATGTTCCTTCTGTAGCTGATAGAACTAGACAATGCTAGGGAGCAGTTCCTTTGGTTTATTCTAAACATCTACATCAGGACAAGAGCCTAAACTAGTTTTTTGTTTGTTTGTTTTTTCTCCTCTCTATTTGACTACAAAATGAACCCAAAGGGACCAGTTCACTGTAGTCACACCCACTACACGTATCTAAAGGTGGCTGATATGGAACCAGCTATTTCTCGCAGGTCTGTTCAATACTAAACTGCATTTTTCTATATGGGAGCAGGGCACAACAGTGACTGCAATATGGAAGCGACAGGTTCTTGCTGTGGACAGGGAACCTTATGCAAAGCACAGCTGTCATGAGGCAGTTATTGTGAACTCGATCCCCATGAATGACAGGAAACAGATTTTACTGTTTTGCTAAAATGATAATAAAATGAAGTCTGTTTAATAAAATTAAATATTGCTGTTTAGGTAATGTATTTAATTTTCCAACACAAATGCTAAAATAAGAAATATGCTTTTAAAGACCCACAGTTTTCAGGAAACTGCAATTGTTTGTGTATGTAAAATTATCTCTATGGAAAACTCCCAACTAGATCTGGAAATTTGTGTTGGGTTCCCTTTCCAGCCAGGGTCTGAGCACCCACTTAGCTGCTCACTCACTGCCTCCCCCAATGCGATGGGGGAGAATAAAAAGTGCAGAAATGAAAAAAACTCTTGGGTCAGGATAAAGATAAGTGAGGGAAAGAGGGGAAAAAAAAACAAAGCAGTGATGCAAAGCCAATCACCCACCACCTCCCACAAGCAGGCTGATGACCAGCCAGTGTCTGAGCAATGGCTACCTTGGAAGACAAACACCCCCCACACCCCATTTTTTTCACTGACCATGATACCGTATGGTATGGGATACCCCTTCAGCCATTTCGGGTCACTGGTCCCTGCTGTGTCCCATCACAATTTCTTGCTCACGCCCAGCTTACTCACTCGGGAGGAGGGTGACAGAGTAAGAAAAAGGGAAAGCCTTGATGCTGTACCACCACTGTTCAGCCACAGACAAAACACGGGTGTTATCAACACTGGTTTAGTCACAGAACCAAAATAAAGTATCATACAGACTGCTATGAAGAAGGTTAACTCCATCCTAGACAGACCCAGTACAAAGTTACATCATCATCCAAAGAGGTAAAGCTAATATAAAAGATGAGGATTTAGTTTAATATCTCTACATTACTTACTGTTCAAAGTCTTTCCAATGCAATGATTTAATGTCAGAAGACACTAATCAAAATGTTTTACGTGAACACATATTTTGCTTTTTCCTAAGTGAAATTATTGTGTTTCAATATGAAAAAACTTGTCCCTTTTCCCTGGATCATTGAAATCTTTTCTTTGGACTTCATTGCCTCAACTTCTATGGTCAACAGTTTAGCATAGGCATAATATAAAAGCTGAAGCATCCAGGGCAAATCATTTGGAACTGAGCTCAAGTTCTCCATCTCATGGTAAGTGTATTTTGCATAACACATCATGCCTATGTCAATATCAGGCTTCTATTACCTATCTACCAGTTACTACTATTGTTGTGCAATGCACTCCAGTCTGCAGTTTACTATTGGACTAACTGTTGGGCACGAAATGAAACACAGGAGGCTCCATCTAAACATTAGGAAACACTTTTTTTTGTGAGGGTGACTGAACACTGGCACAGGTTGCCCAGGGAAGTGGTGGAGTCTCCATCCTTGGGATATTCAAAAACTGTCTGGACACAGTCCTGAGCAACTGGTGCTAGATGTCCCTGCTGTAGCAGAAGGTTTGGACCAGATGACCTCCAGAGGTCCCTTCCAACCTCAACCATTCTGTGATTCTGTGACCTTAGAGAAAAATTATTTTGAATTGGACAGATCACCAATATTACTATTAAAATGTGCAAAGTGCACAAAATTACAAAAGAACAATCTAAATGAATATACCTGCTTCCAATTAAGGATTGTGCAGCTGTAGGAGCTACTGAAAATATTTGAAGTGTGAACCTTTCCATACTCATTTGCTCAAAGTATTTTGACTGCTTTTTGGAAACTCACTGAAAATAAAAGCTAACTGTCAGAACAGTAAATTCCTACAATGTATTCTTCATTAGTGGACAAATTTGGTGGCCTGATAGCCATGAGGTTGTAGCAGCTCCATACCCCCAGGTCCAGCCAACAGCAAGGCTGTTTGTATTCCCAGTAGACACACAGACGTGGAGCATGTGTATGCACCACCCATATACATATACTCACAGCCAGCCACACAGATCAACACAGAAACACAGAGCACTCACATAAACACCAACAGCACCAATGGTCTCATCCTGCTCCCCTTTTCTAGCTGAGCAGGATGAAGATCTTTTAGTGGGGATATATGTATACCTATGTACAATGTGGACAGCTCCTATAGCCAGGCTCAGACAGTCAGTCTGCCCCGGATCCCAGTCTCCCCAGTTGCAGTCACATGGCCATATGAGCTCCCAAGGCCACAGCCCCATTCCAGCTGCAGGTACAGGCTGTGTACTGGTGTGTACACACAGATACATACACACACACACACACAGACACTGTGGATCCCTCCAGTAACTGAGTTTAGACAACCAGTCCATCCAGTCTCTGGTCCTGGATCCTTTTGACTCCAGTTGCCTCTTGCACAGAGATACACACACACACACATCTCCCAGTGCACCCTCAGACACCACAGTATCTCCAGCAGTTGGCCTGGACCCCTGGTCCCTCCAGATGCCAGCTCCTCCTGTAGTTGCACCCTCAGAGACCCCCTTCCAGACCCCAGCCCACATTACCTGCTCATCATCTCATCCAGCAGGACCTAGCACTCACACTCTCACCTCACTCCAGTCACTGGCACCATGGACACATGGACCACTCTGACTCACCCAGGAAAATAGCTAGGAATGGGGTTTGGTGAGAAGCCAGGACACACTGTGCTGGTCAGGCACAGAGCATGGCCAAGCAAGTGCACTGAAGAGCCCCTGCTTGCACACAACCAGCTCCTCTATCCACTTATCCCTCTATTTCCTACTTGTTCCTCCCCAAACTACCTTGATCCTTCCCTTTCCCTACCTTTGGTTTGTCCCTAAAACATCCCATAGTAAATCCTGTGAAATCCCGGAATGCCCTTCCCCTGCACCCCATACTGAGCCCCATCCCCTTGACGGCAGTGACCCCTCAGTCTGTGGGGTGATGGGGACCCTCTCATGTTGGCTTGTGGTGACAGGTATCCCCTGGCCCATGGGCTGAGGTTTCCCTGAGAGAGCCCTGTGGGGACTGGTTGGGGTCACTGGGGCTCCTCCCTGCCCTTGTGCCATGGAGTCCTTCAGAGAGTGGGGTGGATGAGCCTTTAGGGGGCTGATCACTCCCCTGTGATGCCCTGGAAACAGCTGAGTTGGGGTGTCACTGGCGCTCCTCATCTATTGTTCCTCAGGAAGTGTGATGTTTCTCTAAATAACGCAGTGCAAGTCAAAATATCCTAAAATAATCTCTCAAAATGTTTCTATGTCAACACCAAAAAAACGCCCCAAACCCAGCAAGAAATAAATAAAAAAATATGAATACCTGGATTCAATATATTTTCTATAAAACAATAAAAATTCTATTTATCTGAAACATTACCTACTCTCCTGAAGTAAAATTCAAATATTTGTCAAATGGCAAATAATCACTTACAGTGTTATTACCTGTATCCTTTTCTCTGAAGATAAGCAACAGGCATCATTCCGTTGTTTTACATGGATGTCAAATCTAGGCTCATTTGTCAACTACATGTCTCAGCATATGAAATGTAACCACTAATCCATAAAATACTGTGTGTTTCTGAAAATCATGAACTGAATACCTAGTAATGGTCGACTGCTCTTTTTTCTTAAGTGTCTAAAGGTTTCAGTAATTAGGAAAATATACCTCCTTACAAAGTTGAAAGCATTGAAAGCCCTACTTGAACTGGACTAATTATTTAAATTGCATAGCAGCATAGCTGCTTCAAAATATAGCAAAAAGAAAAAAAGAAATAAATTTCTTTTTACCAAGAATGACAGGCTGGTATTTAATTTCTTTCAAGTTGAAGTGCAGAATTTGGGAAAGACCTAAGGCACAGTCCAACCCTGCAGGTGCCCATGTGGTTTCCCCCTCTAGAACACAGCGCCTGCCCCAGTCCTGCACCCATGCTCCCTGTGGCATTGGGCAGAGTCTACTGGGGACTCGGGAAATGTGAATTTTCCTCTTAGGTGTTCATATATGTAGCAGATCAACAACAAGGTATGTAGCCCATATGTCAGAGGTGAATTTACATCAGTTGAATTCTCTGCTAGCGCTGCTGGTTTTGGACTTCAGCATTCTGAGAGGTAAGACAGACTGTAAAGACTTTGATGAACATTGTGTTCTACTGATCATATACATCTTAAATAGTTAAACCTAAAATTTGTACTGCTGTCTGTAGCAGAAACATGCTATCTATTGGCTTTTGTTTTCTGAGAAGAGTTTGATGCTATTTAATAGAAAGCAAAGGAATGAGTTGGTTTAATAACAATTAGTTCTATCAGCAACAAACTAATGAAAATAAATTTATATTTGGAAAAGGATGCTTTTATTAACATCTTCTGCTGGAGTTATATTAAGCTTTTGCTTCTCTATCTGGCCATGAAGCTTCATGAAACTTTTTGAAACTTTGTGGCCTTTAGTGTCCTTATCGTTCCACTACTGTTAAGTTTGTCTGAAAAGCTGCACCAAGTTCAAAACTTCTGAAGAGAGCAGATACACAAAAAAAAGAGTATGATTGTACAGGCTACTTCTTTCCAGAAAATAAAGCTAAAAATTAAATATGGAACATGTAAACAACATTGCATTGTCTGGAGGAAGGATAAACATACACCTGCTTTCCTCTCCAAATAGTACTCAAACAGGAGGTGTTCAGAGGCACAGTACACCTGACCCTGAGCATCTATAATTTCTAACAAACCCAATCCTGAAAAGGATTCTGGTACACATGGCCATCTGTTTCCAAATATCTGTGACATTCAAAAATCTGCTCTACATTCCCCAAAATCTATAAAACTTTTACTGCATTTTATGACATTTAATTCAATTTTTTAAATTTTATTTTATTTTTACATTCACAACAAATATTGGACAAAATAGATTTGAAATAATTGGGAGTGTAATTTTTTCCTTTCTCTTATTTGTAAATCAAACATAGTGACTTACAAGCTCAAGCAGCTCCGAAAAAAAAACCCCAAGAATTAAACACTGCAACACACACCTTTGAAGACCTTTACTCTATGTGCCTCAGCTCCCTATCTATATGATGAACATGACATTAACTTTTTACTTTTCTGAGCTGTGTTTAAAACACATATAATGAAGGCTGCCTCCACCTCTTGTATTCAACCCACATCGATAGAGCTGACTAACTAAAACTTGGGAAACAGCTTAGTATTGTCTCTCTCGTGGTTTAATTTTTCTTTGGGATGACTAAAAAGTAAGAAAATAAGAGAACAGGAGCCCCATTATTAGTAACAATAAAATAGATCACCATCCTTTGCTCTAGAATTTTAGAATAATAACATAAATAACATGAGAAAAAATAATAGGTATCATTTATTCTTTTTTTTTTATTCGGTTATTTTATATCAACTTACTTTTCATCAGCAATACCAAAACTTTTAAGTGTAGTTCTTTTTTTATAAACAGGGCCTGTTTATAGAAAGAATCAAAGGATGTGTTATAACATGATATAATATGCAATATAACATGTAATAGCATTCATTTGTTAATTAGCTTAATAGACTAATTTTGCATAGAATTATACTGCTGTGTGGTTACAGTTTTCCATTATAGATATAATTTGCTTTTAAGAACAAGCATAATTGTTTCTTTTTTTTTTTTTGTAGAAGATTGAGTGCTGAGTGCTTTCACTTAATGTTATGATGAACACAACGAGCAGAGTTTCCCAAAGGACACACAGTTATGAGGCTGCGGCTACACCACAGAGCTCTGCTGGGATGGCTGTGCTAGTCAACACCCTGCAACACCCCTCCCTAGCACCTTGCTGGTATCACGCTGCAGAACCTCAGAGATTCAGCCCCACCAGCACAAACCACACAGCTGGCTTAGGGCCTGCCTTCCCTGCACCCCTGGGGGGTACTTACCCACCAGAACCAAGCTCATCAGGGCACACCACATTCCCTCTCTGATTGCGGCATGATGACAGCAAAGGTAGTCCTTGGAAACAACACTGTTTCTTACTCTTCACAAAACTCCCAGAGATGCAGAACTGTTTTGTTTTGTTTTGTTTTGTTTTGTTTTTTAATATAAAAGGAAATTATAAAATGCTGCTAAGATTAGGATTTCATTATGGCTTTTGTTCCTCTGCTTTCATAGACATAAGATTTTCTATGAAGATATATTTGGTGACTATGTTGACCCATGAAAATGTAAGATCTGTGTTCCTGTTTAAAACTAAACCCCTTTTGTACCGGGTCTGGCCGAGGGGGAGCTGGTTTCCCCCCGGCAGCCTGCTGTGCTCTGTGCCGGTGGCTGGAGGCGGCACCAGTGCCTGGCTGTGGCCGGGCGGTGCCTGCCCAGCCCCGGGGCTGCCTCTCCGACATTCCCCCCCCACCCCCGCTGTGGGCTGGGGCTGGGCGGGATCTGGGGAGGGGGCGGCCGGGACAGCCGGCCCGGGCTGAGCGGGGCTGTTCCGTAGCGTGTGACGCCTGCTCAGGGATAAAAGCTGGGAGGCAGGAGGCAGCGGGGGGCATTCCTGGTTTGGGACGTGTGTCTGTGTCCTGGGGAGCAGCCGCGGCACGTGCTGGGCCCTGCTTCCCGGGAGGGGGCTGGGCGTCGCTGTGGGGAGAGGTGGGGAGGGGGGTCCGGGTTGTCCTTTCCCTTCTGTTTCCGCACCTGGTCTTTGTTTTGTTAAACTGCCTTTGTCCTGACCCAGGAGGTTTCTTTCCACCTCATTTTCTCCCCCTGCCCTGCTGAGGAGGGGAGTGACAGAGCGGCCGGGTGGCACCCGGTGTCCAGCCAGGGTCAAACCAGCACACCTTTCATTGCTAACCTTTACAGTCTGAGAGGCTTTATGACTAATAAACCCAAGCAACACACTGATATGTGTAAGAGAAACTTGGCATTTAGAAATGAAAGAAAATATCTAGGTGTGGAGTACTGACTCCAGCTAGCGCTAAGCACCATACAGCCCATTCACTCCACTCCCCAGTAGGATGGGAGAGAACAGGAAAAACAGAAACGATAAAACTCTTGTGTCAAGACAAAGACAGTTCAATAAGTGATAGAAAGACAAATCAAAACCCCCCCAAAACAAATATCCAAAGGCAGTCACTCACCTCCTCTCACAAGAAGACCGATGCCCAGGCAGTCTTGAACAATGCACCCAGTACACTGAATTTTGAAAATCAGCCATTGTGCAGTGCTTAGTGACTTTTTAAATTAAACTTCACTTATTCCTTCTCTAGACCCAATTCTATCACATTTTGGAATAATAGAATACATCAAAATGCATCACCTTAAAAATTCATTTACCCTCATCAGAAACTAAGATATGAAAATTTCTGCAGAATTATCCTTCCAAAGTGTTGCTAAACAGTGATACAGGGCTGCTTCAGGCTGTTTTGCATCATCAGAAGACTTTGATTTTTCACTTTTTAACTAGCTGTAAGAATGTCTACATGTAGTAAAGTTGATACAGATCTCTAGATATTAGAAATTCACTGTTGTGATGCAAAGTTACTTTCTCCACTCTACAAATTATAAAGGAGATATAAGTGAGGGTGAAGAAGACATTGCCAGGACAGCCCTGTGTATGGAAAATGATGGGTGCAGTAGCAATGCCATTTCATCAGCATCAGCATTTCTGAAATGGTATGTCAATTTTGACAAAATCGGGTCTGAAAACATAGCTGAAGCAATAGAATATTTGGGCAATTTTGGAACACAATGTTTAGATTTTTCAGCTATCATTTTGAAATCTCTTTGTTTCAAAACACATTTCATTATCTAGCATGAACCACATTACCCCCAAACTGACACACGCTGTTTTGATTTATGAAATGACATTCTGACTCTGACATTGACTGAGCTCTGTCTCTAACTCCCACCCACCCAATAACTCCATGAGTTTTGTTCTTTGTTATTACTATTGTTCTAAATACATGAAGACTTACTGTGGAGAAGAAATTCTGAGTTTCGACAAGCTTAAAAACATACCGACTTATTGCTGTCTTCTGGACAAGGCTTTCCCAGATGTTTGGATACATCACATTATAGATCCCCTATCTTGTCTCTATATCATTCAGCAAAGCGTCCTTTTGCTGTTATTGCCATCATCCTTTCCTGTCACCAGAACAGTCTAAAAGGAAGTAACTGATTCCAAGACTTCTAAAAAGATGAATAAAGCTTTATCTTTACCTTTTCTTCTTCTATCTAAGAAGTGTGCTTCTACTTACAGATATAGCACAGTGGCTGGGATGTTTACTTAGGAGAAAAATAATTAAACAAGTAAAATAGTCATGTGACTAGACTTAAATATAAACTTTCTCATCTAGTCTTTGAGGGCCTCAGAACAAAGCAGATTTCTGAAACTGGGCAGCGTGGAACATCTTTATTGAAATCATTGTACTAGCATTAACAAATGTGAACAGGTAAAAGGTAGATAGATAGATAGATAGAAAGACAGACAGACACATATACATATATATATATATATATTTACACATTACCACAGATATATCTTCACTTCAAATCCACTCGCTGTTCCCTCTGCATACTGGAACACGGACACACTCTGGGAGGAAGATGGTTCTGCAGCAGTGAAGTATTTGAACTCTTACAATTTTGCGCTTTGTACCTCAATCGTGGTTTCTCACAGATGGCTTCACCTGTAAGATGTTTACAAAATCGAAGAAACAGAAAAGTGAAGCCATTTACCCATTTTCCCTCAAAAAGCTAAAGCCAGAATATGAACTAGAAAAAAAGAGACAGAGATTAAACTTTTTCCCCCCTGAGTTTTCAGTTTGTTTTTCAAGGAAGAGGAGCAAAATCCCAGGCTAGAACTCTGATCACTAAGCTATAGAACAAGGAATACTATTCTTGTTTTCATTTAAAGGAGATAAATACTGCTTTTGCTGAAACATTGGAGAAACCCTCCCACACTTCCGACTTAACATTTTAGAGGAAGGGATTTCTTTTGGTTTTTTTCCCAGAGGTTTGGGGGTAATAAAAGTTTAGGGGTTTTTTTTTTCTCAGAATTGCAGTACTTTTGTAACCTGCAGGTTTCTGGTTTCACACTGAGATGGAAACACGTCATTTTCCTGTGAGAGAATAAAGTCTGCTGATAGTATTTATCTCTTAAGCAGAACCAGAGGATAGAAATCTCGCAAGGAAACTCCTCTGGAATTTCCTAGCTAACTTCATAAATGGCTTTGGGTATAGCTTCACATAAAATATTTGAAGAAAAATCCTGCTTTTCAAACGCAAAATACCTCTTTTTTTCTTTTTTTTTTTTTTTTTTTTTTTTTTTTTTTGGTCCNNNTTTTTTTACTTGAAAGCCTTTACAGTTCTTCAGCCATAAGGCACCCTGCTCTGCCTGCAACCAGCAGCACTGAACAGCGCTATCAGGAAGCACCACCCAGGAACATGTCCCTCACAAGTAGCGCTACTCTGCCACGGCAGCTGTGGAGGTGAGCCATATAGCTGCATTAGCAGAGTTAGAATGAAGTCTTTTGTAAAAGCCATTAAAAACTACTTAAATACAGTAAAGGAAATGCAGAGAGGCTGGTTAACAAACCTCACGTGTGACTCTGAGCCCCTATCAGGAGTAAAATCAGTGAGTCAGCAGGATTTAGGCTAATTTATAACCACCAAAAGTAAATGCAAAACCAGTGCTCTGAGGATCAGCTCATGGATTCCCTGCAAAATATGGCAGGGGTAGCCAATGTTTAAGAATAATTAATGTGAAATACAGGCATGGGAAAAAACCCACATTATTTACCATTTTCTGTTGTGCTGTTTGCCCATGTGAATATACCGAGGCTGGCTCTTCTCTCACACCCCGTACAAAATGTTCCTACCTTCCCTAGTGGCATTGGCCCCTTGCACACACGTGCGCGCGCACGGGTGCAGCTGTGTTGGAGCTGCAGACAACTGTGCAAAGGCACAGATCTCTCCCACGAATGAAATCAGAACCCGAGGAATGGCAGCACTGGGAATGCTCTGGCCTTGTTAATGGCCAGTGAGTCTTCCTCTGCTGTACAAACAAAATGAAAACCAGCCCTTTACCAGAAACCTTACAGTCTAAACAAAAAAACCAAAAAGTCAGCTTCTCTGGAGAAGGGACCAGTTCTATTATGTGTTGGTGTATAGGAAATGTTGTGTATTTTAATTCATTAGTATTTTAATATGCATTGGTCTACCCAAATGGGACAGCGATCTGGATTTGGGCCTGAGGCTACTAATACAACAATGTAATAAAGAGCAAATCACTATGATAATTATGATTAATACTTTCTTTCAATGTAGCAGTCTGCTTCATCATCTTTAGCAAAGTGTTATTCTTAATTTAAACAAAGCACGTTGCCAACAAGCTAAATATGTCAAATTGAAGAGTTTAGTCTTCCTAGTGTATATACCCTCAAGTGTACTTTTGCATCTGCTATATATTCAGAGGGTGAGGGAATGTTGTGCTTTTTACAAACAGCTTTCCATAAATTTAAGCAGGCAAGCAACTAAACTGACACACAATTGCAATATTACAGTGCTGGACGGAGTTTCTGGTAGTGCTATCACTAGGTGGTGAAAAAGTCTTCGATAGGGTTGTCTGGGATTATCTCTTTAAACCCTTGAGAGAATAGGATTTGATGACACTTTATCAATGGGATTAAGCCTCTCTTTTCTTAGTCCCCCCCTCTTGGGTGATTTCCTGTAATAAGTACATTTCAAAGGTATTCCCATAACAGACGGGCCACTTCACCTGGTGTTCTTCAGCACAGCTCTAGTACCATTGACATTCACAACCTGGAGCTTCTTATACTGCTATACGTTACACAGCTGATGTTCTGCATCTGCTCCTCAGGCCCAAAAGGCAACACTCTGGTCCACTGAACTAAGCAAAAGATCTGGATGCTCGTTTAGATGTAAAATGAGTTGTGACTAATGAAAGACATGAAGATTAATTAGCTAAATCTAACTAGTAATACAATTCCTGGATTTGAAATGATTGCCAAAGGCAGAATAATCCCCAAATTTTCATGTAGTTTATTTAAATAAATGAGACCTATCACTTTTTCTGCACAACCTCACAGCTGCTGCTATCAGTAACACTGGGTCAGAAGCATGTTATTCAAAGAGAAAACAGTGAAAATATTACTTAATGAAACATTAAAAGTTTTAATTAGAAATGCACAAAAATATTTTGCTGGTAATACTCTTTGATGAAAAAATGAATTTTTCAGTAAAATGTAAAACTGTATCCAAATCCAAGCTCACTCTCATGTGTATATATAGACCTGTACGTATGTATGTGCATATGCACACTAAAAAAACCTAACACCACAGTTCCAAAACAAAAAAGGCATATGCTTATTAATGAGTCGTCTTTCATTGCTTGGGACAACAACATGGTAAAAAAAAGAAAAAATCAGTTCAATCATTAAACTTTTATTTGTTTCTTCAATGAAATAACTGTAGAAAAACATGCATCTAAAACATATGTAAAAATTGAATTCCTGTTTTTGGTAATAAGCACAAAAAGTTATTACTGATTCACTCAAGCTTTCCCACAATCAGAGAGAGGAAGATGACAACTGGTTTTCATAGGAAAGTGTGCAAGGAGCCCCCCTGCCATCTGGTTAATGTTCTTGCAAATATGTCATACCAATATAGTGTCTGTCAAGGGCAACGTTCAGCTCTAAATTCTTAGATACTTATATTTTTATGTGCCTGAGTGCCATTGTCTGCTTGTGTTCTGGAGATCTGTTTTCCCATCATAACCAAAGGAGGCCTGCTCAAAAAGTTCAATGGACTTCAGAGAGTGATACAATTTAAACGGTTTGGTTCAGCTGCGTATTCATAGACATGTAGTGTCATTTGAAATACCCTCCAGTATCTCCCTGGCTCTCAGATGCCATTCCAGCAAGGCATAGGGCTCCTGAGTCACATTTGCAGATGTCCTAGATATTCTAGAGTGTCCCAGGTGAAAGGAGATGCCTACAGTGAGAGAACTGTCTGGGCACCAGTGATGGGAGCCAAGATACCAAGCTCACATGCCGATGCAGAGTGTAGGTGTCTACAGTTAGGAGTTTAATCCCATCCACATGCTCCTTCCTTATGTCAACTCAAAGCAGCTCTATTTAAAGAAGAATATTCTCTTATGAGCCATTCTGTATGCCTCCCATTTCAATAACTAGGTTTATTTCTTGATCTCAGGATACTGATTTACTTTACTGTAAAAAAAAAACATATTTCCCTAAGTCCCTTATAGTCAATTTTCATAACACTTTTTTGATTTGGTTCCCAAACTGTGACTGTTTATTGTGAAAGATCATAGAGTTTGCAATTAGATTAAGATGAGCATTTTCAGTAATCTTCCCAATTTGCCACTTTGCTACTACTGAAAAATTAAGTTTCCTTCAGGCCAGCTTGCTTTAGGTGCTTGTAGAAAAGATTTTTTTCCATAGACCAATTTCAAAGTAAAGGCTAAGACTCCTTTGACAGTGGAGCTCCTGGATTTATATGAAAATTCTACTTTCTGAGTTCTTAAGACAGATATTTCCTGCAGGTTTTCAAATAGCTATAGGAATATGTCTAAATGCTGTAGTTTTACCAGCATGCGAAAAATCTACAGTAATGCTCATGAGGTGTTGGACATTTGAAAAAAAAGAGCAAATAAACACCAGTGGAAAGGGAAGATACCTGATAGTCTGATAATTGGCATGCGTAGATTCTCATATGATCCAGGTGATTTTTTAAACATTAGATATACATGTCTTCTGCCAAAAATTAACAAACAAAAAATTTACAAGAATTTATACTATTACAGTAATTTATATTACACTACTAGTATTCCTGTGTCATAGTGGTATTAGATTATTTAGTATTTTTATAGTATTGCATTAATGTATAGGCCAAATATATCCTCATTGAATGAAGGACCAAAAATATCTGCATCCAGTAAGGAGATTCCTTATGTTATGAAGTCTAAATATTTGTAATACATGAAATCACCTAAAAATTAAATACAGTCCTGTTTTTTTATTTTGTCTATACCATAAGGATGAACAATTTTAATAAAGAGTATGTGTACTGGTCTACATGGAAGACCAGAGGGATATAAGAAATCAGATCTGGAAGAGAAAAATTACTGCTTAATTTATCTGTCCATAGAGGTAATGCAAGCATGTCAGGAAGCACAGTGCACACTGTGTACTTTATGCTGTGCTCTGTCTGCAGCATTGTTTAGTATGCCTCCCTGCAATTCAATCTCAATTCAATCAATCTCGATTTGTAGAAAGAGAAAATCCATAGAGAAATGACCTAATTGGTTTCTCAATAGCTCATTTCAAAAAATTTTTTTTTTCATTTACTGGTTTCTTGGAATTGAACTTTGTTAATCTCAAGTGCTTGCTATGTAAGAAAAAAAAGCCTCCAAAATCATGACGTTATTTTTCTAAAAACATGAAGCTTACAAATATTAAATGTTGTCTTTTCTTCATATTTTTTCTTCCTCTCACTGACCAGATAGATGTTCTGCAGTTGTTCACACTGTCTGGGTTTTTTTTTGGAAACAGAAAGGTTAGCAGGTTACTTGTTCATTTTCTTTAAGAAAGATGAGGTTCTCTAGTAATCACCTGATTCCAACAGCTGTAGAAATAATAATTTTATATCCTAAATGACTACTCACAACAAAACCATGAAAAGAGACAGCAGTGAATGCACTTGTCAGAGCTTTTAACAGAAGTACTCACCCATAGCTAGAGGATACCTGACTGAGTAGATATTCAAAATCTAATCTGGCTACACAAATAACAGGGCCAGCTGATTTGATCACTGTTTAACTTGATCTTCTGTTTAATTTGATTAGAGCATTAGGGGCCAATATGTTTTCAGCTTAAAATAATTCAAGAAGTGTTTGTTTTTAGCAGACATCAGGACAAGGTTATAAGGAAACCACATTTGGAGGAAGTATGAAATTTAGTAAGTACGCTATTTTGGGAAGAAATATTAAACTTCATCATGGTGAAAGGACATTGGGAAATCTGAGACATCCCTGATGTGTGCAAGGCTACACAGTTCCCAGCAAAGAAATCTGAGTGATTTTACCGTGCAGATGGTAAAAGTATCAGGTGCATCAACTTTGCCATGTGGCTGCAGCAAGGAAAAGTGGAACAGAAAGCTAGTATTCCCCCGAGAAAGATAGAGAGCAAGATACAGGTTATAAGCATTCTGCATTCACGTCAGTAGGAAGTACTGTGTAGGCAGTATTACAGACTGCAGTAAGAATACAGTGTCTCACATTTCAGTTGTGCTGCCCACTTTCAACTATGCTGTGAACGTTCATCTTCACCTTTGTGTATTGGGAAGTCCTCTACAAGCTCCTCTCTTGGACAACAGGGCATTCCCATTCTCACAGCCACAGAACAGCTGATGTGTGAAGGAACTTCTGGAAGTCATCTATTCCAAATCTCTGCTCAAAACAGGTCATCTAGGGCCGCCTTTACTGCCAGGTCTCATTGCTGTGTTATGGTCAATTTGGTATCAAACAGGACCTTCTGGTCCTGTTCTCCAAGCTGCTTCCCAGCCAGTCAGTCCCCAGCCTGTACTTAACCTGGGGTTATTCCTCCACAGAGGCAGGAGTTGGCATTTCTCTATGCTGAACTTCATGAGGTTCCTGTTGGTCCATTTCTCCATTCTGTTCAGGATGCTCTGAATGGCAGCACATCCATCTGGTGTATCAACTACTTTTCCCATTTTTGTGTCATCTGTGAACTTATTGAGGGTACACTCTGTCCCATCATCCAGGTCGTTCATGAAGATGTTAGAAAGTATTGGTCCCAGTATCATCCCCTGGCATACATCATTAATGACTGGTATCCAGCTGGATTTTGTGCCACTGATCACAACCCTTTGAGCCCAGTTGTTCAGCCAGTTTTCTAATCCATCTCACTGCCCTCACATAGCCCATATTTCATCAGCTTGTCTATGAGGATGTTATGGAAGACAGTGTTGAAAGCCTCGCTTAAGCCAAGATAAATAGCACCTACTGGTCTAACTTCCTCCATCTCACCAGTCACCTCATCATAGAAGGTTATTGGGCTGGTCAGGCATAATCTCTCCTCTGAAAATCCATTCTGACTATTCCTATTCACCTTGTTCCGCTTAACATGCTTGGAAAAGGCTTCCAGGAAGATTCTCTCCATCACCTTTCCAGAGATCGAGAGGAAAATGACCAACCTGCAGTTTCCCTGATCCTACTCCTTGCCCTTCTTGAAGATAGGAGTGGCATTTGTTTTCTGCCACTGCTCAGGAACACCGTCATCCCCCAAATCCCTGTGACCTTCCAAAGATAATGGGGAGTATCCTTACAATGACATCAGCCAGATTCCTCAGTAGTCATGCATGCAATACATACATAAATTTAAGACAAGAAACTTAATCTCTTTGGACCAAGTCTGGCAAAATTATAAGGAACAGAATATGGGCTTTAAAATGAAAGCATGGAAAGCCTTATGCCACTGGCCAGTAAATATATTACCAAAAGTTATAATTGTGGATTATTAGATATGGAGTTACAATGAAAATGTCTTTACATAGAATCTAACTTCTACCAAAATAACAATAATAGTAATAATAATAAAATAACACCACCACCACCACCTGCCAAATTGATTCAAGGAGAAAGTATGATTCTAATCACTTCAGATCACTTGTCTGAGTATTGCTGGGGAGTCCAAACTTTGAGGGGTTTTGAGGGGTGCCACGTGGATTGCACCAGAGTAGTTTTTCATCCTTAGCTCTATTCTGCAAATGTTTCTGCTTGGGAGTTTATTGCTGCCTAGAGCTGATATGTCCATAAGCCACTAAAGGAGTTGCTCTACTGTCATGTCACCAAAGCAGGATGGCCAAAGCAGATCTTAGCAAGACTACAGAGGAGAGGAAATGGTTCTGGGGGGGAAGTGGGAGTGGTGAATGATAGAAACGATAATGTAAATGTGTTCAGATACTATGCTACAAGACTAGGCAACTGCCTCTATCTGCATTATGAGAGTTACAACTTTCAGAGCTGATAAGTAATTTAAATGCATGAAGATGACATGTATTTTGATAGAAAAAAGACATAAAAAATCTTGCTGTGTCTATCATTATGAATATCATTGAAATCTTATTATACTCTTAAAATTCTACTTTACCTTTTCAAAATCGAGAACATATCCATTTATCTGATATTAATAAACCTTTCAAAGGGGCTTTCCTACATGCATACTTTGAATGCAACTCCACGTACACTATGAAACAATGTTCTGGATAAAGATATCATGTATGACTTCCAGGAAAACCCTTTCAAAGCTTGTCTTATTTAAAAAAAATAAGAGATTTCTGGGCAAAGTGGATGGAGTTGGAATAAAGAAGCAAGAACAGAGAGAAGCAGCATTGTGTGGTTGAGTGAGGAAAAGATACGTGACATGAAAATGTTTTCCCTTGTGTTTTGCACAAGGCACATATATTGAATTAATTTGCCAGTCTGTCAATAGCATAATGCATGAAACTGTGGTCAGGGATCCAGAAAAAATCAATCTCTGACACCTTCAAGAAACCTATCAAATCACGTGTATAGAAAAGCACTTGGAAGTCTACAGGTGATAAAGGCTATTTAAATGCTAAATATTACTTTTAGCTGTAGTGCAAATAGTAACGTTATGCTAAAGTGAGAATAGTGTATTTACATCCTTATATTTCATCTGTTATCTGCCTGTTCTCTTGCAGCACCTTTGTTTCAAATGGTAGTGAAAATGAATCAGGTGTTCTGCATCTGGTCTATTAACCAAAAAAGCCTAGAATTTCCCTATGTAATATTATTTAACACACTTTTTTTTTTTCAGTTGTATCTCAAAATATTTGATGACTTTGTCACTATTTACACAGGGAATTCTATCACTCTTTCTCAATGTTTGTCCAGGGGATTGTGTAGCGCTATAATCTCTGTTCAAACCCTGCCTTTGTGACGTCTTTGACAAATGACTTAAAAGACGTTTTCAACTATAATTTTCACTTGTACGTATGTGGGACCTAAGTTACTGCCTACTGCCTTACTGAAATCTGGGGACAAAAAAGCAGAATGAGAGACATGGGGTTGCAGAAATCAGAATATAATCATCCTAGTTCTCTAGACCAGGATGCTTCTGGGTAGGGGAGACTCTTACCTTGGGGACAGCATCGTCCATCCTCACCAGAATTTTACAACTTTCCTAAAAATCTTTCTGGATAATATTTCCCTCCTGTACTAAGCGCAGCGGCAGACTCACTAGCACCGGGCCTGTCCTCGGAGCACGTCGGGGCAGGAATTATAAACTGGAATAGAAAGTACACAGGAGAACCAGAAGTACAGCTGGACAGTTTTGATTTCTATTGAAGTTCCAGGATGACTGTGGAGGTCTTCAGTCCCTTTAGACAGCAGTTAGGCAAGGTGGCTCTTCCTTTAAGTGCCATTTCTTCTTAGTGAATGGACCAAAGACACTGACCTGCCTCAGGCATTTATTTTCTGTAGTACAGAAGACGCTGAGATGGCTGTGCTGGCTGTGACTCTTCTGAGAGTGGGAGTTTATTATCTTCAGTGTGGTGCCATGCAAACATAGCAATATTGCTTTCAGGCCTGAAGGAGTGTGCATGTAGCCTCTCTGCATGTAACGTGAGTTGGCTGGACCCAACTGTTCCTACGTTTGCTATACCTGAGTGGAAGCCTCTGCTCCAGGAAAAGATATTTAATTCTGTGCAGATCAGAATCTACTGCCACAATAAGAACATAGCATATATATACATAGCAAAGACCATACAGCAGCAGCCTGGTATAATACACTAAAGATGCATGCCATTAAGTATGAACACTGGTTCATACACTATGGATGCAACAAAGCACCTGCAGTCTACAGGCTAAAAGTATATATGTTTTATGAAGCGATTTCATCCACTGTTCATTAAGAAAGCCATCACCATGGTAACTTATGCATTACAAGTCACTACTGCTGTCTCTAAGATCTTTAAGCAAATAGCAACAAAGATACTGCTGGAACATCTCCATTTTAGTAGTGTTTGAAAGTTATAAATAAGGTTTACTAAATGCATTATAAGTATTAGAGAGAAGGCATGGGTGTTTGATACCCAGCTGGCATAAATCAAAACCGCATTATTAATTTCTAGAGTTAATGATCTTACATCAAATTATGCTGGCCAAAGATAGCTTATTGTCATGTTTTTCTTCTTGCCTTTATATTTCTTCTTCACCTTGTCATGTTAGCTATTCTTTTAAAAAGGGTTGGTAATATGAATATTCTGAAGAGGAAACACTTTTTGCAACTTGCACTAAGTAATAAGGTACTTGTGGAAAAGCTGTGGAGAATCAAGTGGTCTTCCAAAGGACATGGAGCCACTTGGTCTGACCCTATTGCTCAATGCTCCACAGGAGTCTCAATTTCCAGATGCAATTTCCCCAATGACGTGATTCACATCACAGTAACTTTATCTGGTTTTACCACAGGGAGACTCAGCAAAAGACAGCTCCTGCTAGGGCTGTTCTAAATGAGGAGTGCAGCCACATAAAGGAGATCCAAAGTCATAGACAGGGAATATTTCTCAGCAGATTGGTGGTGGCAGAAAGGTGAAGTAAAAAGAGGAGGGTATCATTTCTGCATCAGCTTTTCTCTGTGTGGCTGTAGGAACCAACACAGGGCAAACTCTGTGGGCTTTCATACTCATGGAAGTGATCTGCTCTTTGTAAATTAACAGGAATGACCATCTCTCACTTTCCCTGCGGCTTTGCCTGAAAAAACGGGAGATCTGGCTAGCATTTTTTATATGCACATCCATACATGCACAAACTTCCCCCTCCTCACTGACTGAACAAAATATTCTTGGCCAGACCTGATAGAAATCTTTCCATTTGTATTTTGTGGGCATTGATTTTTTTAATGATTTGATTGTGGAGTTTTTAGGTCAGAATACTGTATTGCCCAGAATTATTTTTAATGGAAAAACATTCCACTTTAAAGACTGTTGGTCTTCTTCCCCAAATCTGGGAGAAAGCAACTTTAAACTAATATATCTAACCAACATGCTTTTTTTTTTTTTTTTTTGGTGGTGATGGTAATAGTGAGAAATGGCCCATTTAAACTTGTTTACTTGCTTTCTGTAGTTAGTATAGTGATCTATCTTGCTAGTCATTTATACAAATATAGTATGCTCATCTGAGGCTAAAAACCAGACTATTTTTTATTTAGAAAATAGTTTGATATAATCTCAAAGAATAGCTTTAAATTAGATAAAGGTTAAAAATAATAGGTTATGGTGTTTAAGAAAGTAATTTATATCCAAAGGGTGTGAATGCCATTGATGTTCTGCAACCTTTTCACCTCAGTTCTTTGGACACTATTATTAACACTCAAAAAGACTGTAGCACAAGTACAGCAAGTTCTAATTCAGCAGTAAGTAGTGTCATGAATGGTAAGATCCCCACATAAAATAGGTTTTCACTTTTTGCAACAGTAGCATTAGTCCCTTCCCTCTCAGAGCATCTTGGTAATGGCGGGGCTTTACCGCTTCAGTTCACTTTGCAGTCATGGACTACAAAGACTGTACCTACTACTACTGCTGCTGCATCAGTGGCTTTCAATTACATGTCATGTCTGAAGCCTGCTGTCTGTATATCATCATGTTTCCTGGGAACTTTTGTGTCCTCTGCTGTTACCATGTGACAAATACAATCCTTGGCATAAGATCTGTCTTCATGCACTCCATTACCACTCGACCCCACAAACCCTCATGCTTTAATGTCAGTGTGTTTTACCTTATACCTAATGACAGCAGAATTATGCTTTATGTTTATTGAGTAACACCTTGACTTTGACAATTCCTTGTAAGGTTACCAGATTTACTGACTTGTATTTTCTACTTTGCTTGAGACTCAGTCCTCCAGTGTGTGTCTCCACACCTCCAGCTGTCTGGATTTAAGGAAGTAGAAGTTTGCCAGAATTTCCTGGACTGAGCTCAGCATCTTACCAATAATGCTCTATTTTAGATTTCACCTTAGTACATCAACCCGCTAAAGTTGAAAAGTTATTTTCATGTCATAATCACACATCTTCTATTATTCCCCTTCAAATTATCCCTTGCTGTATTTCAGAACTGCAAACTTGAAGATCATTTCTAACTTCAGAAACAAGAGGGAACAATGCAACTAGGAAAATGTTTGAATAGCTAGTCACAGGGATATTTAAAGGCAGTGGAAAATGTCAAGACTGTAAATTTAACTTTGACTCTAGTAGGAGGCTCAGAAAATGTTAAAGCATAACTTGAACAAGAGGGCAAGTTCCTGACAACCACAGCTATCATGCCTAATCAAAGTTAAGCTTCCATTGTGTGAACATACTCAGCTTGACAGAACGTAATGCTGTTTCTCTTTAAAATGATACCCCACCAATAATTTCCACTGTCAATTAAATGAGAAAATATATATATTTAAAGAACACAATGTAGGCTGTAATTATATTTTTTAATGTTTTCATTTGACTTGTGGCTTAAATATAGATTTTTTAATGAGATAGAAAGCTGCTGGCAGAACTCTCCTTAGCAATGGGTGACCCTCAAAAGCTTCAGAGGTTTGGCTCATTTCTGATAAACAATGAAAAAGTTAGGTGTTTAGTCAAATCTTAACTTGAACTCTGTAAGCCACCCTCAGGTCTTCTTCAGTAGCTCCAAACTTTACATGAGTTTCTGATATTCTTGGAATGTTTCAGCTGACCTGAAAATTACAACAGAAACTTTTTATTAAATTTCTGTGTTCATAAATGAACTACTGTTATCATCCAATCTAAACATCTTTCAGTTTGGGATACCCAGTTGTGATTTTGGTTTTGATTTCTTTTTTTAAAGAATTAAAGACATGTGGATCATCCCCATTTTGGGATGGCTGAAGAGGTTACCTCCTTTTGCCCAGCTATTCACACACTAGGGGTAGCTAAAAATGTGGTGAGTTTTCAATCCATGGACTAACTAAAATAGTTCAGTCATTTCAGGTTATTCTATTAAAAAAGGATTTTGTGAGTCCCCCTCACAAGCTTCTGACTCTCCCTGTACATCACTCAGTGCCCTAAACACCTCACACAGACCTCTGGATCCTGCTGCTGCAGAACCTGTTTGTAGGTTTAATGGTGTGTGCAACCATGCAAAAAGTCTGCATAGCGGTGAGTGATGCTAGCTGAGTCCTTCATAATAACAATACTAGAATGCACCATCATATCCCCAGGTGGCACAACACCATTAAGTGCTATGAACAAGAATCCCTGAAACATCAGGAGAGTATAAGTGGGAGCACAAGTAAGAGCAGGGAGCTGATCTAATTTTCCTTGGGGACTGGTACCTACTCCTAGAGGAATTCCTGAAACCTTCAGATCCCTGCTGGCAATACGTGGGAGGAAATGCTTCTCTGCTTCAGCAATTTGCTGGGACCAGAGAGATGGGGATGTGACTTGCCTTCAGTTCCTCACCCTCAGTGCTGCTGGGCCAGGCAGGGGGGCTTTGCCCCATTTCTGGACAGGGGGTGGCAGGATGTAGGACAGGGACACACTGAGCCTCGGTGGTAAGAGCTATAGCTGCTTACCATGAAGGTTTACGTATATGGTGACGTACACAAAACTAATACCACAGATAGTGAAATGTAACACTGGCACTTAATAACGTTGGTAGCAGGTATATAGCATTGGTGATCCAGCTGTATACTGGTAGATCAGTATAGTGCTCATCATTAAATCTGAGACATGAGAAAGAAGAGGAGCTCAAATCTCATCCACTTTTAGGATGTGCCTTGACATTAGAAAGAACCCATTTAAAGTTTTCAGGGAAAAAAAATGCTTATTTCATCCAAAATATTTTGTTGAGATGTAATTGTTTTGCATGGTCTGTAAGCTACCATCCCTTTTTGAAATACTTTGGAGGAAAGCTATGTCCCAGACTTCACCAGAAGTAGATTCAGCAGTCTACACCTGGCATTATGCTTCTGTCTGTACAACACATGTTGGATAAAACATCCTCAGGCAAGTTTTGTCCATTGGTAACTAAAAATCATAGAAAGAAGCCAGATGGTATTTTTGCATGTCTGTAGTCTGTTTCTAAGATCACCAAGAGAGTTTCCAAGTTCTGGTGACAGGCTGAATTCATTGGTTCCACTATCCTATCCTGTATTATACAGGAGGCATTCAGCTTCTATCTATGTGTGGCCATAACCTGCCACCCTTTGTCCTGCTGAACAGAACCCTTCTCTATAATGAAATCTATTAACTTTATCTAGAGCTGAAGTTAAGATGCATTAGATAACCATTGTATTAGTTACTGAAAGCATTAGAGTTACTTCATAGCTGGCTTTTAAGACTGGTGTAGTGTATACATTGGGGTAGTTATGTATTCTGGTCCAGGTAATTAATAATGCATCAGCATAACTGCAAAGTTCTTTACATAAATGACTGCAATTGCAATGTAAATAACTGCATCATGTAACTACATTTAAAATGGATTTGTAGGAATATGAAAGAAACAGATATTAAAAAGTAGTTCAACAAATGGGACTAACCTCTCTGCTATAAGAAACATTAGTAATTAGTTAGATACAGTATAATTACATAAACTGCAATAACTGTGTAATTACAGAATAGAGTTATAGTGTTATAAAGTGTGATTGCTTCTTGTCTTATACTAACTCATGACCTGACATATAACTTGAAATGATTTCAAAAGAAGCAAGATTAATTTTAAGTTTTATGGACTTAGACTCTATTGAAATAGATGGAAAATTCTGTTATTTCAATAAGCTTTAGAGTGGGATATATAGATAAAGCTATAATATGAGGAGTAATAATTAAGCCCTCTGGAGAAAATGTGAGTTGCTTCTTGCATTCATACCTAATACTCCACTGTTAAAGTGATTTTGACAAATAGAAGGAGTTAAGGAGAGAAAGAGAGAGAAAGTTTGGGAAGATCATCCCCTTTTGGAACTATTGAAAATTACGACCTGGTCCAGGCACAGATTTAGGCAACTTGTCCTCCCATCTTGTTTTCTCCACTAGACTAAGCCTGTGGTTCTGTTATTAATGAGGTTTAGACTGGACATCAGGAAGAATTTCTTTACCGAAAGAGTGGTTAAACATTGGAACAGGCTGCCCAGAGAGGTGGTGGAGTCGTCTACCCTGGAGGCGTTCAAAAAAGGTGTAGACGTGGCACTCCAGGGCCTAGTTTAGGAGTCATGGTGGTGTTAGTTGATGGTTGGACTTGATGATCTTAGAGTTCTTTTCCAACCTTAATGATTCTATGATTCAATGAGGTTTCCCAATGGCTTGCTGTGGTGCCAATTAGGAATGCTATTGCTATACAAACAATACTCTTATTTTGTTATTTTTTTCCCTGTGTATTTTAGTAGTCCTATGTTATGTTTGATGAGGAACTAGAAAGTATGGAGCCAACTAAACTGTTGTTTTTGTAGATCTTGGATATCAAATGGTATCAATGCTTACTAATTTCATTGTCTGCAGAAGGCAGGGGCTCTATAGTCCCTTCTGGAAACACTTCTAAGATAAAATACAAGATAAATGCAATTCAGAAGAAGTAAAAGGAAGAACTGTGAACTTCACTATTTTTAAAGATGATTAGGATAAAGATATATGCTGATGTGACAAGGGAAACAGCTGCCAGATACAAAAGTTTGCTGGATTTAAAGAAGGGGAGGAAAAAAAAAAAAAACCCAAACAAAAAGAATGAAATATTAGATGTGGGATTCCACATCCAGCAACTTTAATCATCACAGTAGGAAATCAAACAAGAAAATCTAATGAACCAGAGTCGGCAGAGAAATTTCTTAATAATTTGGAGGAAAGAAACATCCGTGATTTTGTAACTTGTGGCACTGGCCTGTCGGTTACAAAATGCATTTGAGTCAATGTAATGGATTTGGGACAAAGCATGTGTTACAAAGCCGTATGTAAATTGCAACCCTGTAAATTTGCTGGAAATTTTAAACTTCAATTTTCTTCTTCTTTTTAAGTCCTTTTTTTTTTTCTTCCCTTGGAAGGGTTCTTGATTGGGGTTTTTGTTGCTTGTCTGTTTTTAATGCCAGATATCTTCATGATATCTGAGCTGAATTCATTCACGTTAAAATTTCCCTTCCAGTCATATTTTTTTCCTGTTTGTTTTACTAGGTCTCTGTTAAAAACATCATAAATAACCACTCAGCTGAGCAACACAAAAGAATCACACTGGGCTTATGGAAACAGAAAGCTATTTGTTACAGCTAGCTGCTACCTTTGGTGTAAAGAAATACTACTAGGAAGGTCTGAGAATTCAAGAATCTAGTTTATAGCATAAGATGGCATATCTTTTGTGTACCACAAAAAACAGTAAAGAAGGTCCTGATCTGCCTGTCCTTGACCCCAAAGCAGTGTGAGATACTACAGACAGTTCTTTGGCATCACACTGTCCAACATTCTGCGGATACAGCACTTCACATTTACCCTGCTTCCAGGGGTTTCTGTGATTCCCTGGGTGCAGAAGTTGTTTGGCTTAGGAAGTGGACTGAGTTCTGACCACCAGAGGAAGGAGGTACTGAAAGATCTTTCCCATAGGAGTAATAGACTTCAGAGCAGTGGTTAAGGAGTCTTTATCGTCATCATCTTCTTCATCTCTAATTTTTGCTGGGGAATCCAATTTGAACAAGCAGCTGGAGAATTTCATCTTGTAATGCTTCAGAAATTAAATATTTCACCATTTCCAACCTTTTGGCATACCTGCTATTCATCAAAGCTTTTCATCTCCTGAGGAACTTTGATGCAGAGGCAGAAGTCCTAACTCTGTTGATGTCTTTAACTAAAGGGGAGACAAAAGATCAGCTGGATTTTACTACTTTTAAGAAATATCTGGTACTCTACAACCTGCTGGACATAATAAACACGAGATAAAGTCCTGCTGTTATGGTATACACCTTCCTGAGAGAAGTTAAATCTTCATATGTGTCTGCTGGACATTGACAGATGACCTTTTGTGTCTTTCATGTCTGAGCACTCACACAGTGCTCAGCTGCCTTTCTTGCTCCCCTGCCAAAGACTCCTCGCAGCAAGAGAGGCAGAACAGAGTGCATGTCTGTCCCTTATGCAACCAAGCTCAGTCCACTGTATTTAAAATGTCATGAACTCAGTTTGGAATTTTACAAGGAAGAAGGGAAGCTGAGTCATAGACATTTTTCCCACTCTGCCTCACTTGCAAGGAAGCCCAGACCCCTGGCAAAGACACAGGAGCTCAGGAGAACTGGTCTCAAAAACAGCCCCCAAAATGACCAAGGAATCTCTCAAAGGTATAAGACTAATCCTCTCTACTTTATCTATTTAAGTTGCCCAGATGAATTAAATAGTACCAGCTTGTAATAACTTAAGAATAATTGTTTCTTACCTATTAGGAATATATACAGTAATCTTGGTATGTTTATGTTCACTTGGGATTTGAAATGGCAAGGAGATCATGGTCTTCAAGTGATAATGTGCAAGCCAGCAGTTTGCAGGTGATTATAAACTAAGCTCAAAGTTGTCATTAGACTATAGTGTTAATCACTAGATGGTAACAGGAAGAAAAGGTGGTGCTAGTTATAATAAGCTAAATTATTAGCTTTAACATTACTAGGGAATCTAATAACAATATAATATAATGACATTCTTGGAAGAAATTACATCCAGAAGTATTTCAAATTTCCAAATTTAACCCCCCTGCCAAAGATCAATGTAAACATGTGCTAACATTTAGCAATTAATTATTGATAACTCAATTTAACTCACTCTCTGTGCTGTTTACTGAAATTAAGGTCATTTAGTAATCAATAATCATCCTTATAAAACAAGCAGAAAAGTTAGCTAACAATAGTACAGATCAATGAATTAGCTCATCTAATAGAACCTAATATTTTGGTTCAGCACTCTGTCTAAGCAATAGCATACATTACTTTCACTGAAGCAACCATGGGAATGTGGAACCTTTGCACAATTTCTATCATGAAAATAAAAAAAAACCAGTGGTGATGGACTTAGATTTTTTTCTCAGTCACAAGTTTGCAAGTATGCAAGAAAGCATAAATGGTCCTGTTCCCTTGAATACAGTTGGACTCAATAAGTAAAATCACCGGACATTAGGAAGTATTTCTTTACTAAGAGGGTGGTTAAACACTGGAACAGGCTTCCTGGAGAGGTGATCAATGCCCCAAGCCTGTCAGTGTTTAAGAGGCATTTGGACAATGCCCTTAACAACATGCTTTAACTTTTGGTCAGCCCTGAAGTGGTCAGGCAGTTGGACTAGATGATCCTTGTAGGTCCCTTCAACTGAAACAGTCTATTCTATTCTATTCTATTCTATTCTATTCTATTCTATTCTATTCTATTCTATTCTATTCTATTCTATTCTATTCTATTCTCCCCTTTCCCATTTCTTGGTTCTCCTTTTATTCTGCCTTCATCCATACCTTTCTCTGTGTGAGTTCCCTCCCAAAATATCAACAAGGACCTAAGTACTTTCTAGTCCCAGT
Source organism: Fregata magnificens (assembly GCA_013389945.1). Classification (NCBI taxonomy): domain Eukaryota; kingdom Metazoa; phylum Chordata; class Aves; order Suliformes; family Fregatidae; genus Fregata; species Fregata magnificens. The sequence goes on from WAAD01022320.1 coordinate 97,944, forward strand.
TTTGCTACATCCGTATTCAAATCTGGTATTACTGAGGTGTGTTGCTGGCCTTACAAATTCTACTGTCCAAAAGTACACCTCCTCTGGCACAGCTTTGAATCATTCCCACATGTTCTATCACTGGACAGGGACCAGGGAGAAGAGATCAGCGCCGTCCCTCTCCACTTCCCCTCCTCAGGAAGCTGTAGAGAGCAATGAGATTGCCCTTCAGCCTCCTTTTCTCCAAACTAGACACACCCTTAGCTGCACCTCATAGGACATTCCTTCCAGCTCTTTCACCAGCTTTGTTGCCCTCTGCACACATTCAAGGACCTTCAGATCCTTCTTAAATTGTGGGGCCCAGAACTGCACACAACACTCAAGATGAGGCCGCACCAATGCTGAATACAGTGGGATAATCACCTCTTTTGACCAGCTGGTTATACTGTGTTTGATGCAACCCAGGATGGGGTTTGCCCTCTTGGCTGCCAGGGCACACTGCTGACTCATACTGAGCCTGCTGTCAACCAGCACCCCCAGATCCCTTTCTGCAGGGCTGCTCTCCAGCCAGTCTTTTCCCAATTTATAGTTGTGCCCAGCATTACTCCACCATAGGTGCAGAATCCGGCATTTGGACTTGTTAAATTTCATCCCATTAATGTTAACCTAATGCTCCAATCTACCTAGATCCCTCTGCAAGACCTCTTGTCCCTCAAGAGAGTCAACAGCACCTCCCAGTTTGGTATCATCAGCGAACTTGCTCATGGTGCACTCAACTCCTGCATCCAGATCATTGATAAATCTATTGAACAGAACTGGCCCTGGAATTGAACCCTGAGGAACACTGCTGGTGACCNAGGGGGGTCCTGCCATAACATCCACTAGCTCCTTCAGTACTCTGGGATGAATCCCATCAGGCCCCATGGACTTGTGAACGTTCAGCTGATACAGGTGGTCCCTTACAATTTAAGTGTCCACTAATGGAAAATCACCATTCCCACACTCGTGGTCCTCTGACTCAGGGGACTGAGCAGCCCAAGGTCTATCAGTATTATTAAAGACTGAGGCAAAAATCGCATTGAATGCCTCTGCTTTTTTTTCATCCTTATTAGTCAGATGACCATCTTCAACAAGTATCGGTCCAATGCTTTCTTTAGACCTCCTTTTGCTATTAACATACTTAGGAAAGCCCTTCTTGTTCTCTGAAACAACATTGGCAGTTTCAACTCTAATTGAACTTTGGCCTTTCGTGTCTTCTCCCTGCATATACAAACCATGGCTCTGTAATCTTCCTGTGAAGCCTGACCTCGCTTCCAGAGATCATACAATTTCTTTTTCCTCTTGAGCTCCATGAGGAGTTCCCTGTTCAGCCAAGCTGGTCTTCTGCCCTGCTTAACTTACGACACAGTGGAATTGCCTGCTCCTGTGCTTCTAAAAGGTGGTTCTTAAAGACTGACCAGCACTCGTGGACTCCTAAGGCCTCAAAAGCAGATTCCCAGGGTACTCTGCTAAATAGCTCCCTGAGTAGCTTCAAGTTTGCTCCCCTGAAGTCCAGGGTAGCAACTCTGTTGTTCTTTTTTCTCATTACACTGAAAAATTTTAAACTCAGCCATTTCATGACCACTGTGACCAAGACAGCCACCCACCATCACATTCCCCTTGAGTCCTTCTCTATTCACAAACAGCAAGTCTAGAAGGGCATCTTTCCTAGTTGGCTCACTGAGTACCTGTAACAAGAAGTTATCTCCTACAAACTTGAAGAATTTCCAAGACCTGCTCAGCACAGAAGTATGATATTTCCAGTTGATGTCTGGGAAGCTGAAATCTCCCATAAGACAAGGGCTACCAGTGCTGAAATTTCTCCTAATTGCCTACAGAATAGCTCATCAGTGCTTACATCCTGGCTGGGTGATTGGTAGTAGACACCCACTACAACATCTCCTTTGTTTTCCATCCTTCTAATCTTCACTGAGAGGCTCTCATCCACATCACCACTAACTGTGAGGGCTGTACAATCAAACCTCTCCCTTACGTAGAGCGTGACACCTCCACCTCACCTGCCCTGCCTATCCACCCTGAAGAGCCTGTAGCCCACCATCCCAGCACTCCAATTGTGGGACTCATTCCACCAAGTCTCACTAATACCAATGACATCATAGGTCTGGGAGCTGGCCAACGCTTCCAGCTCATCCTGTTTGTTTCTCATACTGTGTGTGTTGGTGTACAAGCATTGCAGATCGGTTCCTGAGCCCTCCGTGCTCCCAGGAGCAGTGTAAATGTTCCCATTAGCATTGCCACCTTCAGACGATGCCATGCCAACCCTTGGCTTACCTATTGCAATCCTGTTGGTGTCCCCTTCCCGCATCCTACCACAGTAAGGCAGGCAGGTCTTATGGCTGGTTCTCTCTGGGTGTAGCTGCCAGCAGTCCTGTGCTTGATCACCACAGCATAAAGCAGGGCAATAAACTCACTTGTTGTTCTGCCCATACCAACTGTGTCCAACCTCTTTCTGTTGTCAAGACAGGGAGAAGAATAGGAACACCTTTCCCTGATAGCAGGAGAGCTCTTAGGACAGATGGATTGAGCATGTTAGTATCACCATGCCAGTGCCATTTCCAGGCCTGGTGGCATCAGCAACTTTCTAAAAACATCCTAACAAAGACATTACATTTCTTATACAGACAGGCAAAAGCTTCTGATGCGGATAGCAGACCACTGATAAACTGCTGTAAGGCTTAGGACTTCAGCTCTTCAGCTCTAACGAGGAGTTTCTGAGCTGGGTGGCACCATACAAATGTCACCTTCTAGATCTGTTTAGAGAAAACTTCATGCTGAATGAAAGATGGGTGTCATAAAACCCTTCCAGAGACTGTAAGTGACTCTAATTGAAAATGAATCCTTCTTCAAAGAAAACTTAACAATTCCTATTCATCACATCCTTGGTTATAATGACATATCAAGTTATCGTAGATAAATCTTTCCCACTGAAGACTCTTGACTGGTTATTAAATTAATGTTTTCCACAGCACATTTTGTAGTTTTACAGGAGTTTACTTCAATTTATGTGAAATCATCATGTAAGGGAATGAAAGTAGAAGAACATGGATGATGAGTCACAGTCTTCCTAGTTATTTAAGACTGTGGGTGAACACAAATCTGAGTTGCAGTAAATACCGAAGAAAGGGTAGTACCATGTAAACCTGACTCATGCATTTAATGGAAATTTAAAAGCAAGTTAATCTGCTAGAGTAGAAACTACCATAACAAAATGTCACAAATGCTAACATTCAAAATGTTCTCTTTTTGCAGATAAAACCCATACTCTAATAACATTATAACAATCTAAATAATTCATCACCACAACAATTTCATTTGTTTTATCTTCAAACTTGCAATAAATACAGTTATGAACTCATTCTAGCAACGTTTTCTGCAGAAACTGCATACAACCAGCAAGAATCACAGTGTTTTAACTATTCATGCATTATAGCAATGGGCACTAACCATGCATCTAATTCTGTGGGTTTTTTACTGAACCTTTGTGTGTTGAAATATTTTGGTCAAATCTGAGGAAAGTGGTAAGCATAACAAGGTCTTCAAATAAGATGGCTCTTGTTTATGGTTCAGTAGAGTAAATTGTGAGGAACAAGCCCAGCTCTCTCCATGAGAGAGCTTGAGTGCTGTTGAAAGGAGGAATTGAGAACAAGCATAACACCACTAAGGGCTATGTTCACAAAAGGATTTACATCGCAAAAGTTTAATATTTAGGTGTCCTGAGTTCCTACCCTGGCTGATAAACATCAAAGGCTAGATTATTCCCACAGCTGAGCAAAAATAATAGCTTTCCTGAGTTTTCTTTTGAACTGCACTTAAAAAAAAAAGAAGAACAAAGAAAGTTTACTTTGCTAACTGGAATGCTTCTGATGATAAATGCCTCACCATGAAGCAGTCTCCCTACAAGGTGCTAAAAACCTTTTGATGTATGCTTGGAACACCTTTCTTGCTAGATTGCAGGCCCTTCCTCTTTTCATGTGAATGGGCTGTGTGTAAAAAACCATTGTACTTCATAGCCCCAACAGAGTCTCCATGCTGTTTTCCCACAATTCATTTCTAATTTCCCTGTAGAATTAAATGCAAAACACTTTGTCACAAGAATGCAACTTTAAATTCTTGATCCTATTATAAACTTTTGACTTCTTGGGCCACAACCTAAATAGCTAAAATTGGTGCTGTTTCACTCAGTCAATGGGATTTATTCCACCTATGGATTTTCTCCATCCAGGAGATGCTAAACACTATATATTTCTAGATCTATTCTTCCAACCTTGAAGGACCTACTCAAACCTTTAGGCCAAGTCTTAAAAACTTCAGCTAACAACTCAAAGGAGAGGAGAGAAACCTTAGAAAAAACAGGTTTAACATACAAATTATTTTAAGGGTGTGCAATACCAATCAATATTCTCGAGAAGAAAACTGAAGCTCACATGCTGGAGGTAAGATTTATCTACAGTGAATTACTTTGATCTATAAAACAAAGAAGAAAAGATAAACATGCTGCTTAACTTTTAATAGCAGAGTGTTCAGCCAGGAAATAAAACTAGAAAAAATATTGTCAAGGCAACTTAATAAAGGAAATTTATTGTTCAAAGTCAGTTCAGAGCATCTGTCCACCTAATGATGATACTTCAAATTATTTTGTGAGATAAAAATTCATTTAAGTCAAAATAATTTGGAAAAAATCAAGATCAATTGAGAAATTAATACACAGATGCTAATAATGGGAACTCAGATAGGCCAAGGGAAACATTGACAAGCTGGATAACCTAAGTAGCAAGGAGGAACATATGTTTTGCACTGTGCAGTGGGAAATGTGGTATCCATTTCTTTGTATTGTCACTTATAGCTAGCAGGGGGTCAAAGAACAATGAGAATCAGATATCTGGAACATAAAATAACTGGATTTGTTTAGCTGGCAATAAAGAACACTGAGGCAGACATGGTACAGCCTTCACCTACTAGAAAAGCTACTGCAGAGGGGCAGGAACAATCTGTTCTCCATGTCCAGGGAGGATAGGACAAGAATTAATGGGTTTAAACTTCAGTGAGGAAGATTGGAATAGACATATGAAGAAACTGTAACAGTGAGGACAGTGAAGTACTGAAACAGACTGCCATGGGCAGCTATGCAGTCCACATCACTGAAGCTCTCTAAGGGCTGTTTAGATGCACATCTGCAAGAAACGATACAGAAATTGTTGATCCTGCTTTGAGACACAGGGATAGAGTAGATGACCTTCACCTACTTCGAGTCTGTGTGGGTCTGTGAGATAAACAGTACAACACCTAATTACCACTTGTAACGTTTAGAAATGTCCAGGGGATGTTACATTGAAAAGGGACACTTTTCAGGTTTAACGGCAGGTGGTTTTCTCTGACTTACATGTTAACAATCACCAGGAATACATCTGAGAAACACAAACGGAAAAAGGTCTGGTGTCCCCCATTCCCACTGTAGTTGGTGACAACAGTCCTGTTGATCTCAGGGTGAAAAAGACAAAGAGTAACACACCAGGGGCTCAATGCTGTAAATTATTCATACAAAATGTTTCTAGTGCCTTCTGCAACACATGCTGAAAATACACCAAATCTTACTATTTTCATACTGACAACCTACAAGAATGAATTCTCAGACTGCAGTGTTAAACCCTCCTTAGTGAATACATTATACAAAACTCCACTTGAGGGAAGATCCTTGTGTTACTATTTAGATCCTCTGGAAATGCCACTGAAGATCTAAAATAAATAGATAGGTATGTATGTATGTATGTATGTAGGTAGGTAGGTAGATAGACAGATAAAATACCAGGTTGAAGGTGATATTTTCTTGTCACCTGACCTCTGTGTTCCCAGTTCCCCATTTGTCTTTTTCATTTATTTAAAGTTTTGAATCTCTCTTTGAATCCTAATCCTACCTAGCACACTGGGCCCCAGCTCTTTTGTGTAAATGTTACTGTTACTGTTACAGAAACCCAGGGTTTTACAGAAGAATCTCACTTTTGAAATTAAGACTAAGAAATATTCAGTAAGATAATTATAAACAGGCAAAACAAAGTAGTGAGAGATATTAACAAATAATGGCCAGGTGGATTTATGTCTGAAGGCATACAACAGACTATACAAGCGAAATTCACATTGCTGAAGAAACTCATCTCTGAAGCCATTTGCAGTTCTAGACTGAGATGAAGAGTAGAAGGGACTGTCTGACCTTTGCAAAAACAATCTTGGATAAAAGCACACAGAAGGAATCTGTGTGCTGCAGTCTGGAGGAGGGATAACCAACAAGCGGACCAGAGCAGGCTAGGTTGGGGCCAGAGAATAGTTTTATCTCTTCCCTGGGTGTGCAGTTTGATTGATAAGCCAACCAAATTGGGTAAGGTGGGTACTGGAAAATGGGAAAGGGCAGACTCTGATCAGGACTGAAAGGCTTTATTAAGTCAGCTATAGCTATGCGTATGTAGTTATATTGATCTAAGTCCCAGGTTTCTGCAAGGAAACGTAAACACATAGAATTTGGCCAGCCCTTGCCTAGATATTGATCAGTCATAAGTTAAAACCATAAGGAAACCTTAGATCATCTGCTTTAATCTCCTAAATTTCACACAGACCATAACATTTCACTGTTACACTGTTTTGAGTCCAGTTGTATGAGTTTATGTATAGCACATTCACTAGACAGGTATCCTGTTTGATCTGAAGACAAAAGAAACAAAGAAACCCATCACTGCTTGCAGTGTTTCATCCTCTCCATCCCTGCCAAGGCTTGATTATCCCATAGTTAAAAACGTGTGTTGTATTTCTCATTTGAATCGTTCTAGCTTTAACTTCCAATGGTTTTCATTCTTGTAATACCTTTTTCCAGAAGATTGAAGAGCCCATTAGCACCTGCTATTTTTCTCCCCTGAAGATCTTTATACACCTTAATCAAGTCACTCCTCAATCTTCTTTTGATAAGTTATGCATACTGAAGTCTCCCTGGAAAGCATTTTCTCTACCCTTCAGAACATTTTGCAGCTCTCTGTTTCATCAGATTTTCCCTGTGAAAGAATGTGGCATACACAGTGGAAACCAGCAAGAAGCAATTCTAGCTCTGAAACTTTGTGTCAAAGTTTCCTCAGGGCTCCTCATTCACTGTCCTGAAATCTTTTAGGGTCAGCCGTTGACCATTTTCCATCTATTTCTAGCTAGGTTGGATCAAACAGTACTCTGAAACGTCATTTCAAATGCTGGTGATTCACATTAATCACCTGCTAGAGTGGTATTTGACATCATATCACTGAATGATCTAACTTCACAAGTAGCTGATCTATTAGGTAGCTCATGTTTAATATCATCAGTGACAATTCTGCATGAGTTGAGCCACTGAATCATATTGTGGTGCCAGATGAGGCACAAATTCTTATTCTCATCCTCTTCTATCAGACATCTGAGTTCATAAATAATAAAGGAAATTTACTCCAAAACTTGCATGGCAAATGTCAGAGGATTGTTGATTTTAATGCTTGGGAGGACTAAAATGGATATTTATGCTACCTCACTGTAGGCACCTAGTATGGGTACCTAGTTTAGCCTTTTTAGATTCCTAATGAGTGCAATTCAGTGCAGGAACTTAACTTTGGTGTCTGAAACTATGGCTCTTTTGGGGAGTAAGATGTACTCTAGGAAATACCATAAGTGTTATTTAAGACACCCACTCTTTCTTCCTGCTCACATTCTCAAATTTTCTTTGCATGGGAACCAGAAAACAGCAGGAGAGAGACAAAAAGAAATGGTCTGTGCTTGGGTAACTTCTCAAAAAAAAAAAGTTATGACATGACACAAACTTTCTATCATTAGAAAGTTTGAGTAGCCCCTTTTGTTTCTGCACCCATCAATAAAATTCTTCAAGGGACAATTGACCTGCAACTCTGTGAACTCCACTTTACCCTCTGTTATTCAATCTGATGAAAAAGCTGGTAGTTATTTAACATTAACTGGAAAAAAGCTACAGTATGAGAGCAGAGTATGCTGCTGGGAAAATAAAAGGAAGACCTGCCTCTCAACATTATGAGATTAGAGGCCTCTGAGAATTAGAATTACATTAGAAGAGCAAACTTTCACTGGTAAATTGACGGTATATGTTCAAAAACCACCTTAACAAAATAAGCAGCCAGTAAAATACTCTCCTCTAAGGGACAAGGACCAGGGACAAGGAACAAGGACAACCCAGACCTCTGCCTTGCCCTTGTTGAGTGGGCCAGGCAAGGCCCAGTAGATGCCACAGTGTTAGAACTAGTCAGCTGATGCTGGCACCAGGAACAGGCAATAATGAATGCATTGGCACTCCTTGCACTTAGTTTTTAAACAAGAAGAGACAGTACTTAATCTGCAAGGAAGAGATAGAGGTAAACAGACTGATCGATGCTAGAAGGCTACAAAGCACCATAGGCTGGAGACTAGAGTTGTACCAGACCACTGATCATATACATGTGCATTAAATTTATTCTTTGAGAACTTTATATTCTTCAAAAAAATATGCATTATCTGACCACTTCATAAATGCTGAGAATCGTGTTGCATGAGGTAAACACTACTTCAGTCAGTGAAAATGGAAAATAAAATGTTTGTGGAGTCTTAGTATAATGGCCTCAGAACAGGCACGATTTCACCTCTGGCACAGATGACACAGGTTAAGACTAATCATCTGCCTGTCTCATATCTGATGTTACAGTAACTCAAGGAATCCCTCAAGCATAACCAGAACAGATCTCTGTCATTCAGGTGACCGCTAAAAAGATATTCTAGAAGCACTGAAAGGACAGGGCAAATTTAGCTATAAAATAATGCTGACTGACTTAGTAAGTACAAGTTTGTACTCAGGTTTTCTGGATCACTGAAATTAAACAGCGAATTTTATTGTGACATGTTCTCATGTCTACATTTCTTAAGGAAATCTATGGAAGTACGAAGAAAGCTAATAATCTTAACTGAAACACAGTATAGCCTTCAGCTCTGAGCTGCTGGCTCACTTAGGCACGTGCTTGAAATAAAACATCTTTAAATGCTATCCTGAATCAATGTGCTCTTTTAAATGGAGATTTCCAAAAACAAGCAAAAGACATGTCACGGCCAATACACATGGGGCACTTTAATATTCATTTTCATGTATGTTTGTATGTATTCCTCAGTGAGTTATTTCTTTGTTCATTTTGTTATGGGGTTTTTTTGGATATCATGTAGGACTGGAAAGTATTCTCCTAGGACATCAGTGCAGATCTATGCTCTTACAGACAGGCACAGCATATATTGATTAAGATCCATCTTAAAAAAAAAAAATTAGCTTTCTTACTGGAAGGCTATTCCAGAATATCTAGATTCCTCCAGCCCAAATCTCCAGTGCACGTATACAAAGCATGTTCAAACTTTACATTATTGATTACCTTTCTTTGCAGGAATTCAGTTTAGTCTCCTGTATCCGTGAAATTTCTCGTCAGGTTGGTAAATGAATACTGGAGGTCTCTCCCCATGCATCATTAGGAACTCTTTTCAGTAGGTCAAGCCAATAATTAGAAAGAAACACAAAAAGAAATTCATTTATTCTCAAGGGTGATGAGTCACATATAGGGGTCTACATGACACGCATTTTCTTCTAAGACACATGATGGGTATAAAGAAATATGTAAGAGTCAATCATTTACAATTTTAATCAGGTTCATGTAACGTGTAATTCTCAACCCATGATCAAGCACTAGTTTGGTGCAGCTGCGTGATCTTGACTCAGTTTTACTAAGAAAACTGTGACAAGGTGTGACAAAGCATGTGAGCTAAATCAATGCAAGATAAGAAAAGCAAAAACACAGATAGAAATGTAATTGTTGAGACACTAACAGTTAACACCTTGAGGATTTTGGAGGAAAAAAGCTGATAAGGA
>WAAD01022320.1:107912-122920 GCA_013389945.1 Fregata magnificens
AAAAAGGGTGAAAAGGAAAGAAAAGTGCCGCGGGGGGGTTGGGGGGGTGGGGGGGGAAGAGAGAAAGAGACAATAAAGAGACTAGGATGGCAGCTCCACAACGTCAAGGATCAGCTCCTTCCAAGGAATAACAAAGACCAACCCTTCCTGCCCGATTCACAGCTGAGTGTCCCAGTGTCTCTCCAGGGCTGTGAGAGTAAAGCTTAGCCTTCTGGCTTGTAAGACCTGGCTGTCTATTATCCTTATTAACTAGTAAGTTAAAAATCTACATGTGTTTTGTGTACATCCTGCTGCAGAGTCTCTGTGCATTCAGCAAATGTCGCTCGAACTATGTGACCCAGAGAGGAAGGATTACCAAGAGCCTTCACTGCTGCAACTGGTCCAAGTTTTGCTGGATCAGCACCCCATGCCACATCCTGTCTTTATCTCACCTACCTTCCAGTGAGCAGAAAACCTGTCTTCCCTTCTTGAGCTTTGATTGCTGTATTCTCTGTGTCCATAGTAGTGATGATATAGGGTAATAAGTCAGGAAAGACTGAAGTCTGTTTTCTCTGCCTTTTGGAGTAAATAGGCAAATATTTAGGCAGGAAGTGAGACTTCAAGCAGGAATCCAAATTTCTCCTTTACTTGACTCCTTTTTTGCCTATGGACCCTTCCTCACTCTACAGTCTCCATAATCCCACTCATCCTTGGGTACTTCAGGAGAACAATACCTGGAGTTCTGAGTTTACCCATTTTTATTCCTAATGCCTAGAAGAGTTTCTAACCCTGGGTACGCCAGATCCTGCTAAAAGAGATAGAACAGGAAAGAACTGGTTTTTAGTTCAAAACCTGATCCTATTGAACACATCACAATAGATGACCACAGAATTTATTGGCAAGAAACTTGTTTGTTGGAGCTTAATCTCTGATTAACAGCTCTCTTCGGCTCTATTTGGCATTCATATGGGGTCATTCTGCTGAGAGGAAAAGTGCATTTAAAGCTCTTTCTCATTCTTTTCTGAGCAAAGCATGACCTAGATGCCAAGCCTATTACAGTCTAATAGAAATAGCTCGACAATCACCAAACTCATTTAACTGTGCACATTTTCTATGTATCTTTTCAGCTTTCTGAGACCTGTTTACAAGGCTCAAGGTGAGATGCCGCATGCAAGGTCTGGGTATTTACAATAAGGTGATAATATAAAATTATTGAATTTGCACTTTTTGCCCTTAGAGAAATATGTTGTACAATCCCTATGCTGCCTTCTACTCAAGGGTCATAAACAGTTGCTATGAATCAAATTTTGCAGCATATTTTTGATATAAGGATACATTATATGCCCCATTTTATGGATGTGCAAATAGCCACAGGAAAGTAATATGATTTCCCAAGTGCCACAGAGCCAGGCAAGATTTCTCTCATCTAATATTATCCATCTATGGGTCAAGTCTAGCCAGATTGTCTCCACAACCTTTATTGCTAAAAAGAAGAAACGTTTGTCCAGAGAATGATGTGTCTCACCTATCTTCCACCTTACATTATTCCACAGTTCTACCTTAAACATTTGTCTTAGGCTGAGATGGATCACCCTATGAATGAAGCCACTCCTTTCCATTCACTACAGAGAGAGCTTTGAAGACTAGTTTAGACTTGACAACTTTTAGACAGCTAAAGTTAGACAGCTATATTATTAATATTAGGTGATATGGAGGCCACCTTTAGTAATAAGTAGAAGCTGGACTCATCAGTTCTTTCTCTCTTGATTTACAAGATCTGAATTGGATATATTATGGGTCTGTGGTACTTACTACCATTTACAATGTGTTGTCTTCCTTGTTTTGGCAAAGACCACTATCAACAGCAACAGCAAAAACCAACCAAGCACCCATCCCTGCAAACTGTTGCAGGATTTCACCAGCAAATCTGGAAGTTATACCAATTAACACTACTTGAGCATCTTGTCCTTTTAGAATAACTCTCACGTAACAAGAGAGCTAAGTGTAAACAATTTTCTTGAGCGGCTCTTACTGTGGCCATTTAGATGTTAAGCTACCTGGGCCTGAAGCAGTTACTCTTGTAGAAACAAGAGTGAAAATATACAAAATATACAAAAACTTTCAGGATTTCTCAATCTGATTTTTGGTTTTGGGTGAGCTTTGGGTTTGTTGGTCTTTTTTGATGACAGAATACTGTTAGTAGATGCCTGCAGTGAACTGATTGTCCTTTAACATCTCTCACCTCCACAAAAGAAAGGAGCAGAAATAATCATAAAAGTTTTGGGAAAAAACAACATTGGCTTTTTAAATGGTAGCACATTTTCATTTAGGCATCTGAGCCCGACATTGTGTAAGTAATGACAGAGCCACATCCATGTTTGATCCCTCTGGTGCCTCATTCTTCTTCAGGGGACTGATCACTAAGAAAATTATTCAGAATGATTAGCAGAGAATGCAGACATAAATCAGAGATTGGATTCACAACGAGATGAAGTCCTATAGGGATCAAAAACTTGAAACACAGTCTTCATACCATTGCTGAAACTGAAGAGAAAGTTATTTCTGTGGCTTAGGAGTGTCTCCTTGTATTGTGAGTAACACTGTGATACTCAAGAAAATGAGATATAAATGGTGATAGTGCTCCTCCAGCTCACAGGAGCAAGTCAAGAATGATTTTGCTGTCTGTTAGAAGTAAGTTGGGATTTAAAAATTACTTGAGTGGTTTGGCCTCTCTGACATTGTGACCCAGACAAGTTGAGAATCTTTGTGGAAAAATGCTTGCTATTCTTTAGCTTTGGGAAGCTTCAGGAATTATTTAGTTAGTGTGAAATAAACACAAACCAAGATTTATTCAATGCCCCAAACCACCACCCATTTCTTACTTGCAACAGCCCCACCAAGCTAGTGGCAAATTACCTCTGCCTTGGGACAAGATAAAAAAAAAAAAGAACAAATGGCGAATGGTTAATACCGGCCTCTGCTTTGGTTGGTTTAGCCACACTGGCTTTACTCTAGTGATATTTATAAATGGCAATCAAGCTGTAACTCTGCAGTGGCTATTACTTTCAGGGAATAATAATTGTAATAGCTTCAGTCAGGGGACTGTAGTGTCCCTGATTCTCTGCAGAGGAAGCTGAGAGAAAAATATCAGCTTGCTTTTTTTTTTTTTTTCTTAAATTTATCTTAAACAAAAAGGTGAAAGGTTGCTAGAGACCTTTCTGGCAAAGTGCTAGTAGCAGCAAAACTAGTTTTTTTCTAATATATAAACATACGTGTAAAAGAAAAATGAATTATTTTCAAAAACATTTCAAAATATATATATTTTGTTCATGCCTGTATGTACTTTTCCGTTAGAGTCAGGGCCTGTATCATACTCTCAAGGTCTGTTTTTCCCATTTATGAATCCTTTGCCATTTCTCCCTCAGAGGCAGACAATCCATGTGTTTTACCAAAGGGACAGAGGAGGGGAGAGGACTGCTGTCATCTACAGCCAAAGACTCTACACTTCCTCCCTTCCTCTGTCGCCATGAGGTGACAGACATCATGAGAACACAGACTGTGCATCCTGTGAGTAATTTATACCAGTGTCAAAATGTTTTGTAGTAACATTTGGTGAAGTTCCAGGAAAAGAACTTGCAGCCAAATTTTACACTACCTATTCAGTCTGAAAACAAAAAAGGAACATATCTTTTTTTTTCCACATCCTTTTAGATAATACTGTCCAGGTGGTCAACCAGATATATATATGGGGAATATTCAAGCATTAACGTGTTACATGCTTCAGTGAATGAAAATTATGATAAATGAGCCAATTTTCAATCACATTTTCTCCACTGTTACCATGTGAGCATTCTGTCACCAAGAGTGTCAGTATGGTAGAGTAAAAACATCAAGTGCAGATAAATCTGGAACCTCCAGCTCCTCAAGTCAGAGAGTGTGATAAAAATGGTTCTGTCTCAAATTTATCTGCTCTGCCTCATATCAGATCAAGAGCTTACTGGTAACACAATAGCAATGCCTAAGCATATTACATGATTAGGCTGAGTGTGTAATATAAAGGTGATATATTTACAGACATTTGTTTTTGTGGAACGGATATTTTCCTATGGAGTGCTTCTGTAAGTCTGTTAAATTAAACATTTAGATTGCATATTAGGAAAAATTTCTTCACTGAAAGGGTTATCAAGCATTGGAACAGGCTGCCCAGGGAAGTGGTTGAGTCACCATCCCTGGAGGTATTTAAAAGACCTGTAGATGTGGTGCTTAGGCACATGGTTTAGTGGTGGACTTGGCAGTGTTAGGTTAATGGTTGGACTTGATGATCTTAAAGGTCTTTTCCAACCTAAATGATTCTATGATTCTATGATTCTATGATTTTACACTGAATAGTGTCTCCAACACCCAAAAATCCTTTGCCCATTTTCAGCAGTTAATACCTGTTAATCCTCCATGTACCCTCTGTCATTACCCTCCAAAGTACCTGTAGACGTGCTCATGTGTGCATTTGAGTGTACCATCTTTAGAGCAGAAATTCTAATTCTGGTTATGTATTTTTTGTTGTGGTTTATCCCCAGCCAGCAGCTAAGCTGCACACAGCCGCTTTATCACTCCTCTCCCAGTGGGATGGGGGAGAGAATCAGAAGGGTAAAAGTGTGAAAATTCATGTGTCAAGATAAAGACAGTTTAATAGGTAAAGCAAAAGCCATGCACGCAAGCAAAGCAAAACAAGGAATTAATTCACTACTTCCCATCGGCAGGCAGGTGTTCAGCCATCTCCAGGAAAGCAGGGCTCCATCACACGCCTAACAGTTACTTGGGAATACAAACACCATCACTCTGAACTTGCCCCTCTTCCTTCTTCTTCCACCAGCTTTAAATGCTGAGCATGACATCATATGGTATGGGATGTCCCTTTGGTCAGTTGGGGTCAGCTGTCCTGGCTGTGTCCTCTCCCAGCTCCTTGTGCACCCCCAGCCTACTCGCTGGTGGGGTGGGGTGAGGAGCAAAAAAGGCCTTGACTCTGTGTAAGCACTGCTCAGCAATAATGAAAACATCTCTGTACTATCAACACTGTTTTCAGCACAAACCCAAAACATAGCCCCATACTAGTTACTATGAAGAAAATTAACTCTATCCTAGCCAAAACCAGCACAATTTTTCCAAGTGGTTTTAAGTGTTTGTTTATTTACAAGACACTGAATATTTTCTATGATATAACAGATGCATCTACAGAACATTTAAACTAACAGGTCTACTCTTCAGAGTGAGAAAGGTAAAATCAGCAACATGTCCTCCAGGAATCATAAAGTAACCTGTGGACTGCCAACATCCAAGGAATACAATTTGAAAACCAGTTCTCACACGCAATGGTAGTGCAGACTTCAAATACCACTCCACTACAAATATAATACATTATAGCACATATCAGATACCCATTGAGCTCAGTACTAATCCATAGTACATAGAAAGGCATCTTTAGAGAAAGAAATGCTATAAAATATATATAGTACTTCTGATTACTGAAATAGCTTAATTTCAACTTATTTTTGCTTTCTGTATATCTTTACTCTAAAAATATTTTACCAGAACTCTTTTTATGAACAGGTACATTAGCTATACTAAAATGGGCATTGAATCAGATCCTATTTAGCTGATGTCTGTTGCTAGTAACAGCTAGTCTGCACCCCCATTTATGCAAGTAGAGGCTTGACTGAGTCTAAACAGCATGTTCTATAACTTTAACTGGTATTTCAGATCATGGCAGTCAAGAAGGCTTACGGAGGTACTGTCTTGAGCATCCTACCTTGGCATATTCATCCTTGCATTTCATTTGTTTTACATTGTTATCTAGATGTCAGTTTGTCCCTAATTTAGTTCACATCCAAATCAATCAGATTCTGTGTTTTCTTCATAAAGTTAGATCTAAGATAAATAAAATTTCCACCAACATTCTTTGCTATGTCACTGCCAGCGTGAATATTTGCATTTGATTTTCTTGTGTCCTTCGCGCACTGGATTCCGTTTGTCTTAGAATCATAGAATCATTAAGGTTGGAAAAGAACTCTAAAATCATCAAGTCCAACCATCAACCCAACACCACCATGCCTCCTAAACCAGGCCCTGGAGTGCCACGTCTACACCTTTTTTGAACACCTCCAGGGATGGTGACTCCACCACCTCTCTGGGCAGCCTGTTCCAATGCTTAACCACTCTTTCGGTAAAGAAATTCTTCCTGATATCCAATCTAAACCTCCCCTGATGCAACTTGAGGCCATTTCCTCTCATCCTATCACTAGTTACTTGGGAAAAGAGTCCAACACCCGCTTCACTACAACCTCCTTTCAGATAGCTGTAGAGAGCAATAAGGTCTCCCCTCAGCCTCGTCTTCTCCAGACTAAACAATCCCCGTTCCCTCAGCTGCTCCTCATAAGAGTTGTTCTCTAGATCCTTCACCAGCTTCGTTGCCCTTCTCTGGACACGCTCCAGCACCTCAGTGTCCTTCTTGTAGTGAGGGGCCCAAAACTGAACACAGTATTCGAGGTGCGGCCTCACCAATACCGAGTACAGGGGCACGATCTCTTCCCTACTCCTGCTGGTCACACTATTCTTCCTGATGCAAGCCAGGATGCTGATGGCCTTCTTGGCCACCTGGGCACACTGCTGGCTCATGTTCAGCTGGCTGTCGACCAGCACCCCCGGGTCCTTTTCCGCTGGGCAGCTCTCCAGCCACTCTTCCCCAAGCCTGTAGCGTTGCATGGGGTTGTTGTGGCCCAAGTGCAGGACCCGGCACTTGGCCTTGTTGAACCTAATACAACTGACCTCGGCCCATTAATCCAGCCTACCCAGATCCCTCTGCAGAGCCTTCATACCCTCGAGCAGATCGACACTCCTGCCCAGCTTGGTGTCATCTGCAAACTTGCTGAGGGTACACTCAATCCCCTCACCCATTATCATTGATAAAGATATTAAACAAGACTGGCCCCAGAACTGAGCCCTGGGGAATACCACTTGTGACTGTCTGCCAACTGGATTTAACTCCATTCACCACCACTCTCTGGGCTCGGCAATCCAGCCAGTTTTTTACCCAGCGAAGAGTACACCTGTTTAAGCCATGAGCCGCCAGCTTCTCCAGGAGAATGCCATGGGAGACAGTGTCAAAGGCTTTACTAAAGTCCAGGTAGATAACACCCACAACCTTTCCCATGGGTCTTCTACCCATACTCTTGCCTACGTGGTCATGTCCCTTTTTGTCACGAGGATCCCTCCTGCTTAGTATACTGTTTTCAAAACTGACCCATATAAAGTGACTGTGAATGTTATGAATGTGGATTATTAGTGTTTATAAGAGCATATGAGGGCAATGAGGATCCTACCCATGCTTCATTTTGTTTGTACTCTTCCTTAAGCTTTTTCTACTCTTCCCTGGTAGAACAAAGTTTCAGACTAGATTTACATGGGGTCAAACTTTGAAAGGCAGTTCTTTTTATGTTAACTTTTCAGATGCAAAATATATGAGGTTTTCTTTGACCCAAAGGAAATATCACAGGGGTGGAGGGCATTAAGATTGTAGCAATACTCATGATGGGACTATATTCACAGGAAAAATTTCTTGACTCTCCACTTCTCATCCCACCTCAACTTCTCAGCTTGAAATTGCCAGTAATTGATTCTGTGAAACTTAAAAAAAAAAAAGTGAAATGATGCCTAAATTTTCAAAAATCCAGTTTTAGTGAAATAAATTGAGAGTGTTTTTTAAATTTGCACACTGAGAATAAAGGACCTACAGACTCTTTTTTAGATATGTGAACTCTCTTTAGCACTCAGGTCCTATTCTTAGGCATTTGAATTGCCTGTAGTACAAAAAAACCCCACCATAATATCTTTGTTTATATCAGTAACTATTCAGTGAATGTGGAATACAGGCAATGATGTATATAAAACTACTTGCTGATATAAGGAATATGTATTTTGTAGGTGAATAAACAGACTTGATTAACTGCTTCATTAGAGCACAAAACCACCCACATTTACAGTTGAATAAGGAATTACCATTATACTACAAAAATATTTTCCATTCACCTATATACAAATCTATCTCAGAAAAACAAACATCTGAATATAACTTTTTGGTTGGGTTGTTTTGGTTTTTTGCCTCACTACCACATAATACGCAATAACTTAGTTCACATGAAAAGAGCCTGTTGGCCTAAATATTCCTAAAATAATTTGAAGATTTGCAACTGTGTGAATAGCAGCACTTTTTAAAGGTCTTGTTTATCATAGAATTATAGAACCATTAAGGTTGGAAAAGACCTCTAAGATCATCAAGTCCAACCATCAACTAACACCACCATGACTCCTAAACTAGGCCCTGGAGTGCCACGTCTATACCTTTTTTGAACGCCTCCAGGTTGACGACTCCACCACCTCTCTGGGCAGTTTGATTCATACATTACAAACAGAATGAGGAATACATGTATTCTTCACATTTTGATCAAACCTGGCAGTACATATCCCATCTTTACTTAGGTTAAACTGTCTTTAACTCCTCACAATAACTTTTACCAACGCGATGTAAGAAAATATGGTTTTCTGCAAGAATTGCATTTATCCTGAAATTTCTTGAGAGTCAGTTGCAAAAATCAAACTTAAACACTTTTTTTGTGTGCTATTTTATTATTTCATTTTATTGCAGTGAAGAGAAGATTTACTAATTTGACCAGTGAGATTCACTGCAAATGTTACTAGTAAGTATTTAATGTATTCTTGCAAGTCATTGATAACAGTAAGAAGCACATGCCAGGAATTGAATCCTAAAGGAGATCACTAGATAGACAGTAACTCCTACAGTGAAAACCCAGAATTAGCTAGTTTCTGTTTTTCTGAACTTGTGTAGGCTGTTCTTATATCATTCTAATTTCTTCATAAATATGTACTTCAGTATCGTCAAATGCCTTAGAGAAATCTGTACAGAAGAAATCAATTGTACTTGCTTTATCTACCAAGCATACTACTGAAAGATTTTTCTGTAAGTTTTTCCAGATTGTCATTAATTATATTGGTTCCTTTAACTTTTTAGTAGTTAATTTGCATATCAGCTGTATCACTATTTTGTCCAGGACTGACATTACGATGATGAGCCTGTAACTGTGAAAAGTTGACCAATTTACCCTCTTTAAAATAAATTGTGAAACATTAGCTTCTTCCAGAACATCAGATCTTTTCCAGCTTATTGAAAAATCAACATTAACAGCCCAGAGAGCTCCTTAGCCATACCCTTTGAACCTCTTAGCCATAAATTACGTGACAATGCTTTTAAGTGTATAGCTTTAGAAAAGCTAATCACCCTATTCATTGCTTTCATCAAATCTTCATGTGACATGATTCAGATACATGTTTATTCCCCAAATAGAACCAATATATTTATTGAACATCCAGTAATTTACTGATATTTCTATAATTTTTCTCCAAAAACCACACAATATCAGGATAAAGTTCCTTTTTAACTATACTTTTTTCTACTGAGATGTATATATAAGTATCTCCTCATGTTATTACTGTTTTTAATAGACATAAGTTAGTCCTGTATCCCTTGGCGTTCCATACCAATTTTTTATAACTCCTAGCTTATGAGAAATATTTATTACCTTTTACCTTTTTTTTTGTTTTATTTGTCACATGTAACTGCTCTCTTTCACATTCTAAATCACAGCCATTTGTAACCACTGTGGCCCCCTTTCTCAAGAGTTACCATAGCTTTTCTGGTACCCACCAAAGTATTCCTACACAACTCCTCGTTATCTCTCATATTTTTCACATTTTTATTTCTTTCTCCCAGCTTTTACCTTCAGCACAATTGCATTTAGCCTGCATTTTTTTCAGCTCTTTGAAAAGAGCATTGCCCATAACTATTTCTGAATGAAGACAATGAACTAGTATAGTACATTAGTAAATGCTTAGAGTATACGTGAAGAGATATAAATATTTTACAGTAGAATTTTTCAATATCGTAAAGAGAAATATTTTTTTCTGTCTTTCTTTTCAAACATCACAATTCCTATATTCTTACATTTAAAAGAATAATGACGGAGATAACAAGGGTAAAGGTATTTGATAGTTTTCCTGAGTACATCTGTGAATGCCATGTCCAGGTTTTTAGCCATACTCAATAGCACTGGTTTTGTACAATTGTTCGTGTTAAGAATTTCTGCCTTGCTGCAACTCTTCATAAATAATCATATGCCTCTACCACATCCTGCCACACCAGAGAAGTAGGAAAAGTGCACATGTATAATCACTTAGCAGTATCGTTGAATACGATAGGAACTAAACAGATCTTCAAAACTTCAGTCAGTCTTGTGCCTTACAACAAATAAAAGGTAACTAAATATTTTCTCAGACCTCTTATATCTCTGGTTTTTGTAACTGAAAACACAAAATACAAAACATCCTTGTCCGGAGAAGGCCTGTATCCTTGTTTTCTCTTCTCTGGGTAAGGTTTATACAGGTTGAGGTCCTGCGTCAATATCTTATCTGTAAAAAAGGGTTTTTTTACTTCACACAACACTTTCTTGTATGTGCCAAATCTGTTTCAGACACACATATTTAAAAGTACTGGAATCAACAGCATAACTACCTTCCTGTTTTAATCCTTGTTCATGCAGTCACCACTACTATTTTGCTTTTGCAGTTAGCCTCTTAATCCATTCCACTAATTAGGTTTTTTACCCTCTAAACCCCTATAGTATGTGCCTGCTGTGTGCATGCTCTGACCTTTAATCACCAAACCCTCCATTTTCCACATAGATGTTTACTACTATTATCTCCCCCTTTTATCTTGGCTTATATATTGACTTCTCATCACTAGATTTGTCCTATCAACCTTGTTCTATTTTTTTAAAGCAAGCCCCACATGGTATTTCTGGTTTTTTAGGAATACATTAGATGACACAATGGTGTATGAAAGGTGTTGAATTCTGAGCCAGGTCATCTAAAGCCCTTTGTTTATCTGTTGAGGTTCAAGAAAAGGCTTTATCTAATGCCTCACATGAGAGGCAATAGAGGGTAGATAGCTAGTGACTCAAGCTGAGGATAAAATGTTGCATTAGGTTCTCAGAAATGACACTCCCTCAGAAAGAATTATTGTTTTGTAGACTAGCCAAGAGCACAAAACCTAGGAATGTTGCACTTCTCTTCAGGGCAACTCAGCATTTTGTAGAAATTCTATGTCTTACAGCTAGCCATGCCCACAAGCTACAGAAACGTTAGTTTATTTATGCCAGTGCGCCTGCCCTCTTCTATCCTCAGAGCACAGCTGTGATGGGGCTTACACAGCTACACGGTGTGAGAGACGTGTTCTCTCTTTCTTATGGGTTTTATTCCTATCATTTTTCTTATCATGTGAAACACTAGATATTGTAAATTCTTTGAACCATGCTAATATCTTTTTTGTTTGTACTGTGAAGCTCATTCGATATATCAGTGCTAGAAACATGGTTAAGGTTCGGTTAACATTATCTCAGGGTATGTTAGCTAGACATGAACCTCTGTCAGGACAGACTGTGCCCAGCTGAATCACATCTACCCCACAGACTATATCACAGACAGTTTTTTTGCCCTGTCTTGCCTTGGGAGTAGCAAAAACATTACAATGACTAAAAACTGCTATAAAGGCAGAAAAAGGAGGAATATAAACTGATTGGTTTTCTTACACTTTGTAACCTCCTTTCGGTGCAGAAAAGCTTTGTAGTGTTCTATCCATCAATGACTAGCGCCTAGACATTGGTTTTAGATGAAACAGGGAAGGGGGGAAAGTCTGCTGGCTGCATTACTTGACAGAGGATTATAACAATAATAATAATAATAATAATAATAAAAGAAAATTTAAAAACCCCACAGTCTAAATTCTGGATACTATTCATTTCCCATTTGGTACTTTCTGAAACATTGCCCCCCATCACTTCCAGCAACATGTGTTCCAAACATGTTATCACACCCAAATAAACTTAATAACTCTTGTATCTGGANCTCTTTTGTATCATCTGAAAATATGCTGAGGGTGCAGTCCATCCTATTGTCCAGGCCATTACTGAAGATTTTGACCAGTATTAGCCCCAGGATCATCCCCTGGAACACACCACTAATGACTGACTGGCCTCCAACTGGACTTAGTGCCACTGAACACAACCCTCTGAGCCTGATCATGCAGCCAGACTGCTTTGGTTTGGTAGGGTTCAGCTATAGACTGGGTCTATAACAGAGTTAACACTAAGTTAATTCATCATGCCAACAAGATAGAAAATATAAATAGAGGAATGCTTACCACACAGCAAAGCCAAGACAAAATGGTATGACACTATTATGATCCATCAAAAGAAAGGAAAACAACAGAAATGTGTATCATCTGTTACAACACCTTGTTGGAGCCCATGAGATCAGCTGATCATGGACAAGGACCATGTTCATAACTTCTTTCCAAAATACCATCCTGTATACCAGCTGATCTATAGTTTCATGCTCTTAACTCTTACAAATTATCACAGTCAATGTTTCCTCTTTCCACATACTTCACACATATCATGAATAACATTTTCATTCAAAGCTTTGCTCTTTTAGCCAATTATAAAATGAGTATTATATTGAAATTTATATCCATGATATGATTTGTAAATAGGCAGAATGCGGCCAACTGGATAACAATTTTGGGAGTGGAGTTATTTATTATACTTGTAGTTAACATATTTCTTAATCATGGTTTTGTCTATATTTGCCAAATATTGCTCCTTAATGCGGCTTAGGGCCTGGAAACTGAGAATGGGATTCACCACACCTGTATTTATCTGTTGAAGAACCAGGGGTTTTATAGAAGCAGATATCTAGGACCAACTTTACTTAGTAAATTGCCCTGCCAGGCAGACGAGCCATTCTGTCCAGCTTAATATGTGCTAAAGGATTTCATGAAGTTCCCTTTGGAAATAGCTCACTCTTCTCCTTGAGTAAATACAGGTACTGAACTTGGGATACACAACTGACTTTTAAATGGCCAAGGGTATCTGGACTGAAATCTAGAGTGACTCTGCATTTTTGGTTTCATTACACTTTTCTCATATGTATTGTACATTGTCTTCACTATATGTTTGTACAAAATATATTTGTCATTGTACACTCTATCAAATGCTATAAACTTAAGTCAGCAATTAACAAAGTTCAAATCATTCAGTAGGATGAACTTCTTTCATGGTGGTAAGTGATCTTTCTATTCTCAGGCCAAGTAGCATTTTCTGCTCTCATTGGAGGTCAGATCTGCCTGTAGTCGACTAGGCATTGAGTGTAGTTGAGTCCACGCAGCAGTCAGATCCCAGGGAGACAGCCAAGGGAATATTTTTCTAATGAAGATAAATCCAGTGTCAGGCAGGATTCTGCAAGCACAGAAGAGATGCCCTGATTCACTCAGTTATAAGGGTGGAGGGTTTATAGGAAGGCGATATAGGTTAATTTACTTTTAGTTGAAAAAGATTGGCAGCTTTACTACAAGTTATGATCCTCTTTGAGGAAAGCAAAGCCTAAGGATTGGCCTTTCTAAAGGATCGGGTCACAGATGTGTGATCTGTGGAAATCACCTGAGGAATTACTCAGCCTTCAGAGCCTTCAGTCTGACCAGAATGTGAAATCATCTGCAAGCTAAACCAGAACAAGTTACATTAAAGTGTGTTATTATTTCATTTCTTACTACGTTCCAAAGTAAAGGAATAGACTTCATAAAGTTTGCATTTCCTTAAGTAAATTCACTTTCACTTTTATTTTAATGTTTGTCTACTGTTAAGAATAATTTGAAGAGAGCTGCCAAACAGTAAGCATCCCAAGAGTGTGACAAGACTTTTTAAGGCTCATCCATTGCCAAGCAGTGATGCCTCACAAACAAGACAAAGTCCTCAAAAGTTTGCTGTGCTCCTCTACTGAGCTGCAAGAGTGCTCTCAAAGCCTCTTATTGCCAGAGTGCATTTGAATTCCAACAGACAACGAAGCAAGAGTCTCAGATCCACTGGCACTCTCAGGATTCATCCTAGTAAAAAGTGGCAAATCTGCTTGTGCTAGATTCACAAGGTTATTTTAGGCTCAGCATCGCACTGTGCAACTTGCAGGCAATTTGTCAAGGAGACATTGTAAACCCAAGGCAGTAAGCGGTATCTCTACTGAGACAGAAGAGGAATGAGAAACATCTAAGCAAGGAATGTTTGTATGGTAGGTTCGCAAAAGCAAATCAGAGGAAACTGAGCTCCGACTCAAAAAGATTGGGAACACACATCTGATCAGGATTCATTAGAAATACCATCCAGAACAGGCATCCGCACTCAATTGTTTCTTCCCTTTTGGACCATTTACCTGGTACCTGACATGCATGGAAGTATGAGAGCCCTCTGCTTCACCTGAAAGGTCAGGTTTGATCGAGGCTTGGTAAGTATAACATTTCCCAGACAGAAAATAATAATAATAAAAAAGCAATCTCCCCTTTTTACTCCAACAATTTTAAATTCTGTACAAAAAAATTATTTTCTGTAGTAATAAGCCTCTGTCTGAAAATCCCTCTCTGTTATGTGATATTCTACAGCATAGGATCAGTTATGGTTTAAAGTGCCTTGCTAACTGAGCAGACCAGAAATTTACTGACAATGTGGGACTGCAGAATAGTGGACATGATATGAATTGTAAAAATTTGCTGGTAAATGCTTCTTGTTAAACTATTTAGAAATCCTGTGAAGATCTATTGCTGCAATTAGACAGGAACCAAAACTTGTATTGGTTTTATAAACTGTACTGTTTTGAGTGTTCCTTTTAAAATTTTTTATTCAACAGAGATCAGAAGTTAAATGTCAAGTGTAAGGGACTGACAGCTAACCTTCTTGTAATCACTGAACAGTTCATTTCAGTTGTCTCATCTGTATTACTCCCACATGACTCAATACTTCTCTATGGCAGTCTTATTTCTTTCTAATATAGGAAAGACTTTTATGGAGATATCAGTGTAAAAA
>WAAD01022321.1:1821-16038 GCA_013389945.1 Fregata magnificens
AAGAGCAACGAAGCTGGTGAAGGGTCTAGAGCACAAGTCTTATGAGGAACGGCTGAGGGAACTGGGGTTGTTCAGCCTGGAGAAAAGGAGGCTGAGGGGCGACCTTATTGCTCTCTGCAACTACCTGAAAGGAGGTTGTAGTGAGGTGGGTGTTGGTCTCTTCTCCCAAGTAACAAGTGACAGGATAAGGGGAAATGGCCTCAATGTGTGCCAGGGGAGGTTTAGATTGGATATTAAGAAAAATTTCTTCACTGAAAGAGTTATCAAGCATTGGAACAGGCTGCCCAGGGAAGTGGTTGAGTCACCATCCCTGGAGGTATTTAAAAGATGTGTAGATGTGGTGCTTAGAGACATGGTTTAGTGGTGGACTTGGCAGTGTTAGGTTTACGGTTGGACTCGATGATCTTAAGGGTCTTTTACAACCTAAACAATTCTATGATTCTATGATTCTAATTGATACACCTGTCAACATCCAGACAACAATTGGCCATCCTGTTTGAGTGATTTCCCAAATGAGCATTACCCTATGCAGAAGACTGTAATAAATCAATTTCTTTAAGTAACACTCAGGGTGTGACTATGCAACAGCATACAGTGACTGTAAAACTGAATCCTGACCACAGAATCTTTAACTCTGATACTTTTCTCTCTTCCACATTTCCACCATCTGTTCCACACTTCTGATGTATCACCTAGAAGTGACCTTCAACCCTGTCAAGTTTCTAAGACGGATAGCAAAGTCTTCATATTGAAGAAGCCCATTGCATAAGGCAAAGCTACAACATAATCCCTAACTTTCAGTGAAAATAGATCCAACACCGTAGAAAAGGAAAATAAAGTAATTGGACTATTTTTTTCCTCCTTTTATAGTTAGAAAGAAGCTTTTCAGACCTTGGAAACATCATAACAGAAAGTAACTCTCTTACTCTACCATAGTGTATGACTGCCAGGGTCCAGAGTGCACCAAGAGACTCTGCAACCTCTTCCCCCCTCCCCACCAAGGGTTTGTCTGCCTGCGCTCAAGGCCAGCTCTGACATAGCACAGTTGTGTAACCTGGGATTAGACTGCTGAGAAAGAGCTGGGAAAAGCCTCAGTGCAGGGGCTACCCCTTTCACTCAGGACCTTGGTCCTTGCCTGAGCTACACTGTAGGTATGCTATGTACACTTGTACCTGTCCATGTACCTTGTTGATCCTGTCCTTGCCTTGCTGACTTGATTCCCTGGCTTGACCTTGGACCTGCCTTATCACTATGGCCTTGCTTATCACTGGACCGTAACTGACCCTGGTCACTGTCACCAGACCTGCTCTGCTCTCCTTGTTCAGGTGCTACAAGACTGCACCCCTTGTTGTTGAGGCCATTGCCTCTGTCTGCCTTGCTGTCACCCTCAGCTCCCAGCTCGCCTGCTCTTGTAGAGCAGCCACTCTTGCTGCTCCCTGACAATGACCACCAAATCAACTGGAAACTTTAAATATTTTTTTTTACCAAGTTGTAACTAGCATGTTTGTCCAATATTTGAAAGATAATTAGACTCCAAATCTGGACATACTTTCAAATTATGAAAAAACGCAGAGTCATTCTGAAAAGAAACTTGGTTTTGGAATGAGCTGAAAATGCTATAAACAAACTGATTCTTAAGTTATTCCACCAATTCAAAACACAAGGATTTGTGCAGTTATCAGAACACTGACAGGCAGCTAGCATTCCAACTTCCAAGAAAGATTAATTAAATTTGACTAATACATGCCCTTTTCCAGGCTTCTCAAGGCAGCAAGAAAGCTTATTATACAGTGTCAAACTTGTAAATAATGTAACACATGTTACATATTGGACTAATGTTAATCAATTTGTGTTATTAAGGAGAGGAACTGTTAAGGAAAAAACACAGACAAGAACAGAAACACGAAAGCAAGTCTTGACAGTGATTCAACCTGAAAACTTTTTCCTTCTGTATTCCACACATATATTACTGATATATCATATATTACTGATATATCATATAGCCCACATATACATTACTGATATATCACTGAACACAACAATTCCAATGCACATCTCTACAGACTGAAAGCAATCCAGTGTGCGAGCATGATTCCTTGCTAAAAGATTAGGAAAGCACTTGGATGGTGCTAGATAGGATGATATTTTAAAGCTACAGTAATGAACAATAGGTTCCTGTCTGTAAAACCTGGAGTTGCCATCTCCAAGTATAGAAAAGAAAACCATTGCAAAAAAACTCTCAGCATTGTTAACTAGCTCAAACCTCAGAAGACACAAGATACAAGGAGTAAAAGACATGTTACTGTGCCTAACATATTAACAATGACATTCCCTGCTCACTGCAGGGGGGGTTGGACTAGATGACCTTTAAAGGTCCCTTCCAACCCAACTATGCTATGATTCTATGATTCTATGACATTACCACTCTTTATTACCTGTGAGGGTCAGTATGATAAACCACAAATATTTAGTATATATTTAGTATAGCAAGGGAATGCAAGCAAGAAGAAAAATATGCTACAAGACAAATATCTCTTTAATCAACTAAAAAGATTGTCTTGAGTGAAGTAAGTACATATACTTCTTAAAAAGCCAGAGAGATTTCAAAGTGTAACACTTAAAGTTAGCTACTGAGCCTGGAAAACAAACATTATTAGTACAGTAAAATCAATGTGATTCATTAAAAAATGCACCTTGTAAATGGAACATTTATGCAAACCTCACCTTGTCACTTTCATTGCTGCAAATGTGATCTTGATGGATTGACTGACATTGAAATGATGTGCCAATGCTACCTACAAGAGAAGTGGGGGAGGGGAAGGAAAAAAATTCATTAAAATGAAAACCCAATTCCTGTGAACACTAAAAATAGACAACTGTACCAGCCAGAAACTATTTTTACACAGCACAGATATTTACTTGCCAAACATCTGTATCAGACAGCTCTTATATTCAAGACAATAAGCAGCAGAAAGACATTTTTCAGTGTGCCAGCAATGACTTCACCCAGATTATTTTTTTTAAATGCTTAAAGATAACAAAATTAGCACTGGTTCATCAATCCAAAACAAACATATGCAGTAAAATACATATGCACAAACTTAAGCAAGGACTAAGCTGTACTGAACCAAAATAATTAGAAGCTGGGAACAGCTTTTGGCTAACGTGCAAATGAATACATGTACAGAGCCTGTACGCTGTGGAAAAAAGTGTCCCTCTTCCCATTGAGCAAAGACACTTAAAAAAAAAATAAGTAGAAAAAACAGTCTCATTTGTAAAGCTGCATTATTACATGGTTTCCTTGTGGAAGATATACCTAAAGCTTTTTCCTAACAATTTCTCACTGGTTTTGAAGTTTTGAAATGTGGATATTTTTGTTTTGCAATTTCACATACAGCATTTTTATACATCTTTGTGGTCCACATTGCTTTGGACCATAAGAGGACTGATCAAAGATCCTGTAAGAATGCTTGACAAAATACAGACCAGGCACAGGCAGAAATCATTGCCAGTGCAAGGTCTCCTTAGACACCTCTCCCAACACACTTATTTGGAAAAATTTTGTAATGTGTCATTGCTTATTACCGTCACTACTTTAGTTAAACAAAAATTTATCAGACATTAAAATTGCTTTCAATATTATTTTTTTCTTGCTTTTAAAGTAGAAAGTCAAGAATCATATGTGAGCGTCAGTTAATTGGTGAGTACATTCACTTTGCTGTAAACTTATTTTGTTCAAGGACATGATCTTCAAAGTTAATTTTTTAGAAAAGTTTTAATCCCTCCATTTTCAAATGGAAAGAGCGCTTAAGAGCATGTCTTTTGGTTATGCACCCCCTCCTCAAGTAATCCCATAATTGTATTTTAGGAAAGAAAAAACATAGTCAGAAAAATTGGTAGAATCTCCCTGTTAGTCTGAACACCCCTCACGCATGATTTCACTGCACTGAAATTGTTAAATTGTTACAGACTGCTTAAGTAGTACATAAATGTAATAAATGGCCATTAAACCTAGATAGATTTTTGGCTTGAACCTAAAAAATTGATACCAGTTGCAAACTACAAAAATTTATCCAGCTGTCACAGCTTATTTAAAACTGTTAGCATTTGTGCTCACAAGCAGGCTTTGAAGTGAATCTAGATTTTTGTGGTGGGTTAGCATTGCCTGGCTGCCAGGTGCCCACCAAGCAGCTCTCTCACTCCCTCTTCTCAGCAAGACAGGGGAAGCTCATGGGTCGAGATGAGAATGGGGAGATCGCTCACCAATTACCGTCATGGGCAAAACAGACTCAACTCGGGGAAATTAATTTAATTTATCGCCAAATAAAAATAGAGTAGGATAGTAAAAAAACCCCAAAACCTAAAAGCACCTTCCCCCCACCCCGCTTTTTCCCAGGCTCAACTTCACTCCTGACTCTTCTACCTCCTCCCCCCACCCTGAGCGGCGCAGGGGGACAGGGAATGGGGGTTGTGATCAGTTCATTACAATTCGTCTTCGTCACTCACTTCCCCCTCACACATTCTGTGCTCCACCATGGGGTCCCTCCCACAGGAGACAGTTCTTCACAACCTTCTCCAATGTCGGTCCTTCCCACAGGCTGCAGTTCTTCAAGAATTGTTCCAGCGTGGGTCCCCCACGGGGTCACAGGTCCTGCCAGAAAACCTGCTCTGGCATGAGCTCTCCACGGACTGCAGCTTCCTTCAGGACATACCCACCTGCTGTGGCATGGGGTCCTCCACGGACTGCAGGGTGGATATCTATCTGCTCCACCGTGGACCTCCATGGGCTGCAGGGGGGCAACCTGCGTCACCGTGGTCTTTACCACGGGCTGCAGGAGAATCTTTGCTCTGGCGCCTGGAGCACCTCCTCCCCCTCCTTCTTCACTGACCTTGGTGTCTGCAGAGTTGTTTCTCTCACATTTTCTCACTCCTCTCTCCCAGCTGCTGCTGCGCAAGATTTTTTATCCTTTCTTAAATATGTTATCACAGAGGCGCCACCAGCGTCATTCATCGGTTCAGCTTTGGCCAGTGGCGGGTCTGTCTTGGAGCCGACTGAAACTGGCTCTGTCCAACATGGGGGCAGCTCCTGATCTCTTCTCACAGAAGCCCCCCCTGCAGCTCCCCCCCTTCTGCTATCAAAACCTTGCCACATAAACGCAATACAATTTAACAGGGGGTTTTATTGCTGTTATTTTGGTCTATGTGGTAAGGATGAAATAAGAATAGTTTTATTTAGGACAACACATTTTTTCATGTAAATGTGGTTTTAAATCTTGAAAGCTTCACTGTTAATTCAAACATCAGTCATTATTTAGCTTCATATTCTTTCTGGTATTATTTACATGGGAACATGTACTCAGGGTACTAGAAATGGCAGAAGGGTTTTTCACCTTTGGGTACAGTAATTTCTATCAAGACTAGGTTGACAGACACCCAAATAATTATCGGTCATGTGTGGCCAGTACAAAATGAAAGTGGTAGCCTCCATTTAATTCTTAGAGGAGATGCATGCACATTGCAAAATCCACTAAAACAACCCACTGCCACCTATGGTAAATTCTATGGATTTTAATTTATAATTGTTATATAAGGAGGAAATTATAGTTATAATTGTAGTGTAGCTGGGTATCAGGGCTGTGCTTGTGTGTATACCCAGTGGGCCTAGCCATCAGTTCCCTGCGTAGTCCAGGAGCTCCCCAGCTAGTCTCTGCTACATGAGACAATGGACTGACTTGAGACAAGGTGATTGACAACTCCTGGCCCCTTCACAGCAAAGCATTTGACTAATGTTACAGGACCTCTCCCAGTGGGAAGTTCAGACAGTCCAGGAGATTCCCACAGGCAGCCCGTGCTGTGCATAGGCCAATTGATAGGCACTACTTATATGCTTCAATATGTTGATTAAGATCCTCGGTGGAGAATCTGGCAGTCCGAGTGACTCCTCCAAGCAGTTCCTGCTGTAGAATTGACCTAACTGTACATAGATAAGATACTTGTAAATAGTCAGTAGAAACTGTTCCTGCAGATGCAGAAATGGTCACATAGGACAGTCTTTTGTACATAGTTAAGAGGAGATAATCAATAGCAACGGCTCACGCATGCATTGGAGTGGTCACGTAGGAGGAGCCATCTGGATTATAAGAATTCACTAGAAAAATAGTTCAGGGAGTCTCAACTGATCCAACTGAAGACATCGTTACAAGGAGCCTTACAACGGAGGATCCTGTTGCCATCCAGACAGCAACGGATCAGCCTGTCAGAGAGATTTGATTCATGTGGTGGGGTTAACCTTGGCCAGCAGCCAGGTGCCCACCCAGTCACTCTCTCACTCCTCCTCCACAACAAGACAGGGGATGAAAAACCTCATGGGTCAAGGTAAAGACAGGGAGATAGATTGCCTACCAATTACTGTCATGGGCAAACAAGACTTGACTTGGAGAAAATTAATTTAGTTTATTGCCAATTAAAAGAGATTTGGGCACTGAGAAACAAAGACAAAAATTAAAATAACACCTCACCCCCCTCTTTTCCCAGGCTCAACTTCATTCCTTCATTCCAGGCTCTTCTACCCGCCCACCCCCACCCCCCCAGAAGCACTGGGGGGATGGGGGGGTTACAGTCAGTACATAACAGTTCCTCTCTGCTGCTCCTTCCTCCTCACACTTTTCCCCTGTTCCAGTGTGGGTCCTCTCCATGGGCTGCAGTCCTTCAGGAAAAAAATTGCTCCA
Source organism: Fregata magnificens (assembly GCA_013389945.1). Lineage (NCBI taxonomy): Eukaryota > Metazoa > Chordata > Aves > Suliformes > Fregatidae > Fregata > Fregata magnificens. The sequence continues at coordinate 8,550 of WAAD01022321.1, forward strand.
GCGTTGGTTCTCCACAAGCCACAATTCCTATCAGGAGAATCTGTTCCAGCATGGGCTTTTCCACAGGCTGCAGCTCCTTCGGGAAATATCCAGCTGCTCTGGTGCAGGATACTCCATGGGCTGCAGCGAATATCTGCTCCAGCATGGTCTCTTCTACAGGATTCAGGGGAATATCTGCTCTAGCGCCTGGAACACCTCCTCCCCCTCCTTCTTCTCTGACCTTGGTGTTCCCTCTGCTGTTTCTCACTCTTTTTTCTCTCCTCCTCTGCCTGTCTGGTGGTTTTGCCCTTTCTTAAATATGTTTTCACAGAGGTGCCACCAACTTTGCTGATTGTCTCAGCTTTGGCCTGCGGTGGGTCCACTGTGGAGCTGGCTGGAACTGGCTGTGTCTGGCACAGGGCAGCCTTTGACCTGTACTCACAGAGGCCACCCCTGCAGCCCCCCTCCCGCCAAAACCTTGCCACGTACACCCAATACAATTTGTCACGTGAACATTTTCTTATGCAAAATATCCCAATAAATTAGCTGGTTTTTTTAAAAAAACACTCTGTCCATGAGTGTTTGTGCAACACATCTTTATTGCGAAGAATGATTAGTGTGGATCACAGCAGAAAAAGGCAGCCAACAGATGCAGCAGTTTGTGCAGCAGTTTCTGGGCTCTGCTTCTCTGAGGTCTTCTTGAGATCTCCTTGAATTTCTGGGCACTTTGTCTGGGATCTGGAAACTTCTGGGAACCCTCAGATAGATAAACTTGAGGGTACCTGCTGCTGTCCATTAAGGCTAAAGATAAGGTAAGGACAGCTCTAGCAGCTTCTAACAAAAAAAGTCAGCTGTCCTCATCAAAGGGTGCCTACAGCCATTGTTCTAGTTGACCCCTGATTAGGGAAGGTGAAGCACCCTTTTAGCTGGTGCTAGGGATAGGCCTATATAACAGCCAAATCACAGCTCCCAGACTGTAGTGAAGAAAGACAGCAACCAAGTATGGCAGTTTGCATAGCAGGGCACCTAAAAACACACAACTAGTTCAGAAACAGTGCAAAGCATATATTATTAGGAGACACTGATTCTTAGAAGAGGAGAAAACAATAAATAACTAAGAAATTGAGAAATATCAGATGTAATGTAGACTAAAACAGTAGTTCTCATCCCAGCGAGAATATAATATTGCCATCTAAACACAAAGTAACAAACAGTAGAAAAAACACTCTTCAGGTTGCTTTTTATTGTTTATTTGAAAATCATAACTATTCATTTTAGCATGTCTGCTGGTTTTGGCTGGGATAGAGTTAATTTTCTTCATAGTAGCTAGTATGGGGCTATGTTTTGGATTTGTGCTGAAAACAGTGTTGATAATACAGGGATGTTTTAGTTATTGCTGAGTAGTGCTTACACAGAGTCAAGGCCTTCTCTGCTTCTCACACCNTTGGGGGGACTGAGTGAGCGGCTGTGTGGTGCTTAGTTGCTGGCTGGGGTTAAACCACGACACCATGAATACATAATCTCTCTCTAGCAGAGGCCTTCAAAATCTGTCTTCCCAGGCAATTCACTCATGAAAGCCTAAACTCTTCTGCAGCTTCAAAAGACTGTCATACGTAGTAACATATAAATTTGCCAGAGGGGTCCTGTTTCAAACCCCACATTGTGTCAATTCCATTCCTTATGAGCACTTAAATATAAGCAAAAAAATGGTGTACCAGAGCAGATGACAGGTCTATGCTCAATTTTTTGGGGGGCATATCTGCAATAGAAATGGGTACCATATAGCACCAGAAATCTCCATCTTCCCTTTACTGTGAACATACTTGGAGCTCTGTGACAATTTGAGGCATCTAGTAATCCGGAACCTTTGAATTAGCCATCTCAGTGGGGGTAGGGGATGGAGATCCATGCAGCAGCAAAGACACAAGGGTTATTGATGTGTTAGAAACCATGGAAGCGCCTGAGAACGGTCACATAGGAATTAGGGCTTCTCCCCCAAAAAAGGTGGCGGGATCAATAGACCAACTGAAGTGCATCTACACCAATGCATGCAGCATGGGCAACAAACAAGAGGAGTTGGAAGCCGTTGTGCAGCTGGAAACTATGATATAGTGGCAATCACGGAAAGATGGTGGGATGACTCACACAACTGGAGTGCTGCAATGGATGGCTATAAACTCTTCAGAAGGGATAGGCTAGGAAGGAGAGGCAGTGGGGTAGCCCTGTATGTTAGGGAGTGTTTTGACTGTCTAGAGCTTGATGATGGGGATGAAAGGGTCGAGTGTTTATGGGTAAGAATCAGGGGGAAGGCCAACAAGGCAGATATCATGGTGGGAGGCTGTTATAGACCACCCAACCAGGATGAGGAGGCAGATGAAATATTCTATAAGCAGCTGGGAGAAGTCTCACGATTGCTATCCCTTGTTCTCATGGGGTACTTCAACTTACCAGATGTCTGCTGGAAATACAGTGGAGAGGAAACAGTCTAGGAGGTACCTGGAGTGCGTGGAAGGTAACTAACTTCCTGACACAGTTGGTGAGTGAGCAAACTAGGGAAGGCGCCCCGCTGGACCTGTTGTTTGTGAACAGAGAAGGACTCGTGGGTGATGTGATGGTTGGAGGTTAGCAAATGTGACGCCCATCTACAAGAAGGGCTAGAAGGAGGATCCAGGGAAGTACAGGCCTGTCAGTCTGACCTCGGTGCCAGGGAAGGTTATAGAGCAGATCATCTTGAGTGCCATCACACGGCACGTACCGGACAATGAGGTGATCAGGCCCAGTCAGCATGGGTTTATGAAAGGCAGGTCCTGCTTGACTAACCTGATCTCCNCTCATGGCTTGGACAGGCGTACTGTTTGCTGGGTAAAAAACTGGCTGGATGGCTGGGGCCAAAGTGGTGTTGTGAATGGAGTTAGGCTTGGGGAAGAGCAGCTTGAAAGCTGCCTGGTGGAAAAGGCCCTGGGGGTGATGGTCGACAGCCAGCTGAATATGTCAGCAATGTGCCCAGGTGGCCAAGAAGGCCAACAGCATCCTGGCTTGTATCAGAAATAGTGTGGCCAGCAGGACTAGGGAAGTGATCGTGCCCCTGTACTCGGCACTGGTGAGGCCGCACCTCGAATACTGTGTTCAGTTTTGGGCCCCTCACTACAAGAAAGACATTGAGGTGCTGGAGCGCGTCCAAAGAAGAGCAACGAAGCTGGTGAAGGGTCTAGAGCACAAGTCTTATGAGGAGCGGCTGAGGCAACTGGGGTTGTTCAGCCTGGAGAAAAGGAGGCTGAGGGGAGACCTTATCGCTCTCTACAACTACCTGAAAGGAGGTTGTAGTGAGGTGGGTGTTGGTCTCTTCTCCCAAGTAACAAGTGACAGGATAAGGGGAAATGGCCTCAATGTGTGCCAGGGGAGGTTTAGATTGGATATTAAGAAAAATTTCTTCACTGAAAGGGTTATCAAGCATTGGAACAGGCTGCCCAGGGAAGTGGTTGAGTCACCATCCCTGGAGGTATTTAAAAGATGTGTAGATGTGGTGCTTAGAGACATGGTTTAGTGGTGGACTTGGCAGTGTTAGGTTTATGGTTGGACTCGATGATCTTAAGGGTCTTTTGCAACCTAAATGATTCTATGATTCTATGAATTGATGGATATTACTTTAAGTCTTGTGATATTTTGGGTTTCCCCTAAATGTCCTACTTCTGGAGTACTGTTGCTGCATGAAAGACATCAGAACATTCTCTGTTTTTATAAGTTTGTTCTGCACCCAAGGATGGGGATGGTGACAGGGATAGAATGTGCAGAGTTTTTTCTGGATCTCAGTAGGAGAGGCCCGACAACAAATGGCGTAATAAAATAGCTGCTTTAATATTATAGAATAAGAAGAGGAATATCAATAGTGAGTAAATCTTAGGTTCCTTCAGATGTTGGGAACCTTGTTTTCGTGCAGCATCGGATGGACCCCGGATGGATCTTCCTATGGCATGCTGCACAGATCGTGTCAATGGAGAGGTTCAGCCACCCTCCCATACCATGGTGCCTTTTATCTTGTGTAACAAGCAGAATCATATATCTTATCCTGACAGATTGGAATGTTGCCTCTGTCATAACATCCACTAGCTTGCAGCACAGGCCAGCACAGTGCATTCCAGCAGATTCCCTTACAACAGCTCCTCATGCTAACATATGGGCTTCTCAAGCCCTAAATACAAGGCCCTATAGAACAGACATGGCTTGCCCAAGATCACTAAATCCTCAGATACAATGTCTTCTGCAAGGCACTCAGTACAAAGTTTATAGACAACATACCTGTGAAGAAGAACATAATAACCCATCAAATGTAACCAATAAGTTGGAGGAAAAAACATGACAAGAGAAAAAAAGAGACATATATTTTTAAAATAATTTTTTAAACTGAACTCCTCAATGTTTAGTGTCCAACCTATGATTTTGCAGAACTTTTGAGTTGGCTGTATAGTCAACACAAAGCTACACAGACAAAGGGAATTTAGGTAACTTATTAGAGAGTTTTGTACATACTATTGGTTGTAGTTTTTCACGCAGGCAGTCAGAATATTTAAGGAATCCTGAGCCTAATTGATAATGGAAAATAGAAAAAGTAGTACCTACGTCTTTCAGACATTCTGCAACATGTCTAAAATGAAGTTTCATAGATATCTGGCATATAAGAATGTAGAAGGGCGCAAGTAGAAAGGCTTATTGATGATTTATGCACTTTTTGCTAATGAAAATCACTAGCAATGGAAGTGGTATCTCAGCTATGTGAGAACAGAATCATCATACAATAAATTTCTTATATTTACTATTCCTATTATTAAGCTCAATATTTTGCAGGTTTTTACAATGTGAATATTTCAGTATTAGTGTTGAACATTCCCTTAATGCCACTCAAAAATAATATCAATACTAACGCAATTTAACAAGTGAAGACAAATAGGGAAGACTGATGCTAATACATTTGCACATTTCCATAGCAAAACTAAATTTTGCAATGCATGTGTTTGCGTATCCAACAGTAGGAAATTACAGTAAACTTCTTTTTTTGTCACATATGTGCATATCAGCCTTTTGAAAAATGGTTTGGTTGCTGAAGAAAGGGCAACTTGCAGCTTTGACATCGCTGTTTGAAAATTCTAATCCACAACAGGTCAGAAGCTTTTTACAATGGCACATTCCTCTGGGCTCCCTAACATCATTATACAGTAACAGTGAAGAGGTACTCTCACAGCCAGTCTGTCACAAGTATAGTATTGATCCCTCCCCCTCCGCCCTTTTTCCTCTAGGGAGACCAGTTTTGATGGTGTTACTCGATGTTCTCAGCAGGATACCTGACATTTAGCACTGACAATCCTGCTTACTGGAAACAAATTAAAATTCAGTATGAAGAAAGCTATATCCCTTTCTTCTCACTTGCTACATGAAGGAGTGTTTGCTGTTCAATTTACAGATATATGTTTGCTAGTGGATAGATCAGTCATGTAAAAGTGAAATTAAAGTGTTACTAAGGCTACTTATGGACACTAAAGGAATGGATCTATGTGGCTTAGGGAGAAACAAATGTAGGAAAATAGAGGGATAAAGGGAATAAAAAGGGCCAGTTGTGTACAAACAGCTCCTGATCAGTACACTTGCCTGGCCATGCCCTGAACCTGATCAGCACTGTCTGTCCTGTCTTTTCATTAAACTCAATTTCTAACTCTTTTCCTGGGTGAGGGACTCTCTGTCCTGTGTGCAAGTGTGTTTTTGGAGATCTAAGCGCCAGCAACTGGAGTGGGACCATCAGTCACAGGGCCTGTGTGTCTGTGGTGCAAGCAACTGGAGTGAGTGTGGGTGTGTGATCGCTAGTGAAAATCAATCTGGAGTAGCTGGCAAGTAGGTGAAGTGGCCCGGGAGCCAGGGGAGTGTGTGTGTGTGTCTCTAAGAGCAAGTCCACAGGGGGAGTTGGCTACCAGAGGGATCAGGGGAGTCCTGGCCAACTGTTGGAGAGCTCTCTGTGTGTGTGTCTTTAAGTGAGGAGGTCTGCACTAGCAACTGGAGTGGGGCTGCAGCCTAGGGGGCTCTTATGTCCAAGTGCCGGCAAATGGGGAGACTGGGATCCAGGAACCAGCTACTGGGCAGACTGAGTGAGCCCAGCTCCTGGAAGGATCCACATTGTACATATGTATATATACATTTCCCACTAATGGACCTTCATCCTGATTAGCCAGAGAGGGGAACAGGATGAAGTCGTTGCTGCTGTTTGTGTTTGTGTGAGTACTGAGTGTTTCTGTCTGTGTTGAGCTGTGTGGCCAGCAATGTGTGTGTGTATATATATATATGTATATACGTTGTATATGTGTGTGTGTGTGTGTGTGTGCGCACCTCCTGGGAATACATTCTCAGTGTTGCTATTGGTTGGACCTGGTGACATACAGCTGTAGCAGCCTCACCTCTGTTGGGCTATCAGATTCGGCTCTCCCTAATGTTGCTGGAAGGTAATTATGGACTTCATTTAAGGAACAGACAGCAGGAGTAGATGAACTACTGAGCAACAGTCTGTTTTCAAACAAGTGTCCTCAGTTATAAAAGAATCCTGAAAATTAGGAGACTTGACTGAGACTTGACATTAGGAAGCATTTCTTTACCGAGAGGGTAGTCAAACACTGGAACAGACTTCCTGGAGAGGTGGTCGATGTCCCATGCCTGTCAATGTTTAAGAGGCATTTGGACAATGCCCTTAATAATATGCTTTAACTTTTGGTCAGCCTTGAAGTGGTCAGGCAGTTGGACTAGATGATCATTGTAGGTCCCTTCCGACTGAAATATTCTATTCTATTCTATTCTATTCTATTCTATTCTATTCTATTCCAGAAAATGTAATACGCAAGAATTTTCTCCAAAGTTCCATTACTTATGACTTATAGATCTGCCCAGATATACAGTTATTTAATTTTAGTCTCATTCTAAGTATATGAAACTGCTGTTCATAAATAATATGAATAAGCAGGTTTTGAAAAATGTGGCTCAGCAGCACTGGAAAAGATGGGCTTGCAATTAAAATTTTAAACATCCCAAGCTCACACTCACAGGTTTTTCTTTTATACTTGTGGTGGATTCACTGCAGCCAGCAGTCAAGCACCCACACAGCCACTTGCTCACTTCCCCCCCACCCCGACCCAGTACATTACTAAAAATTTAAGATGTGATTGCCTTGTTTCCCTATCTCTATGAACTACTGCAGGACTTTCAGGATGACTGAGATACTGCAAGTGAAATATGACTGAGATGGGAATTGATTTTTATTCAGAATTGTTCAGTTTAAAAAATATATTGTAGATGAGCACACATACATCCCTACCTCAATCCCCTAGCAAGTCCAAGTAAAACCCAAAATAACACCTGACAGCTACAAAGTCATTTAAAAATACCACACATTGAGCCTTCTGTTTTTTTTAAATTTATCTGTAGATCACAAAGCAGCAAAACCAAGAATACATTTTGAGAAGGCACAGGTCACCCTAAG
>WAAD01022322.1:12262-119916 GCA_013389945.1 Fregata magnificens
TCGGGGCCGGCCTCCTGGAGGGCTACATCAGCGTCCTGGAGCACAAGGTGAGCCTCCGGCCGCGGGGCCGCCCCTCTCACCGGGCCCTCGGGGCAGCCGGGGACCCCGCGCTGCCCCGTCCTCCCAAGGGGGCACCTGACCCCGTAGCTGCAAAGCTCTCCTTCCCGCACTCCGTGCGGCGGCGGGCCCACCCCCGAGGGATGGGGTGCCTGGCCCCTCCGAGTCCGGGCTGGCTTCACTGCCGTAGTGCCTGGCCCTGCGTGCATGGATTAACGGGATCCGGTGTCCAGCCTGCGGTTAGGCCTTTGTGGAGTGTTGGTCTTCTCTTGCCTCGCCCAGTAGAAGATGGAGGGTGAAGTGGTTTGTTTCTGATGTTGGGTGCTAGAGGTGCACTACAAATGTGTGTTTATGACGGTATTAGGAAGGGTTAAAGAAGGAAGTGTTAAAGAAGGAAGTTTAGTTACTGGAAGGGAAAGCCAATAGGTAGGTGTTTATTCTTTGCTCATTTTGTCTTGGGAAACTGAAGGGAACTGTATCTCTTGCAGAAATGACCTTTTCATCCTCCTCCTGGGAAGCAGAAGTTGTCAACCATAGTCTCCATTCTAGAAATTGGGGGCACCTCTTTAACGGTGAACAAAATGATGTCCCTCCCCTTGACACAGGAATTACCAGGCTGGATTGTCAGACCGTAATACCCGTTTACCAGAGATAGGCAGACTAAGCTTTGATATCTCACGGGACAGATGTAATGACATAAAGTGAGCAAGGTGGCACATCCACACTGAAGAGATACTCAAGCTTCAGTAATTTTCTCAGAAGGTAGATTCCTCTACTTCTTGTGCAGTGTTCAGTTTGTTGCATTTTCCTGGAAATTCCAAGGACCCTCTCTGCCAAAACCCCAGCTAATGTTTAGTACACACACTAATTGCAGTAAAAATTTACTGTAAAAAAATACGCAAGGGAAGTGAGGATTCTTAACTTTCTCATGTTTTCACATCCAGACTGACATCCTTCTGAAAGATATGTTGTCAAACAAGTTACTGAGCTCAGTTTAGAGGTACTGTGTGAAGATTAGTGACTTTGATATGCAGAGATTTTTATTGTTCCTTCTGGCTTCACTTTCTATGCAAGAGTTATCTGTAGGGCTTCTAAGACAGAAAAATAGCTCATGATGGTCCCTTGTAGGCTTTATTTGCTTTCTTACATGGTTCTCCTGGACATTCTCAAATGTAATGTCTGTACAGAAAAAGCAAGTTTGGCCATAGGGCTCCCCGCTGTGTGAGGTGTTCTCTTGTAATGCTTTTGTTCTTCTTGAACATGACTTTAGTGATGAAATGTAGATATATTTGCACACGATTTTTGTAAACAGTAATAATTGAAAAGGTATCTACGGGTTTTTAGGGTGTATATGTGAGTAGCCTTCTGACACTGGTAACCCCTTACATTGATTTCTCCTGACTCCCAAACCCCCCTCATTAATAGAACGTACTTAAAGTCACTATTCTGTGTTTATTGTTTTCCAGGGTAATTTTAATGTTTCCCTGTGTCTTGGAGAAAGCTGATCCTCTGGCTTCTTAATATATTGTAATATGGCCCAAACCACACAGATACTCCATTTCTGAATTTCATTTCACATAGCTCATGCCTCACAGTAATAATCTGCTGAAGCTTTAATAACTTTTCCACATAACTTCTGGGGGTCAAAAAGAAGACTACGCAGCCCCTGCTGGGTTCCCAGCTTGCTTTGTCTTATTTTAAGGCACATGAGATCATGTAGAGAGCTGTGCCACTGTGGTATACAGAGCAGTGAGGACACTATTAACACAAGGAGATGATGGGGAAGAGGAGGGCTCAGACTTGACTCTTAATAGTGTATTTGTTTTAGTATTTTAACAGACCCGTATATTTAATGTGGATATACAACCTCAGAATACATAGGTTTCCTGCAAGAATAAAAAATGGAGAATGCAGAAGATTGTAGGCATTAATGGTTTGGAAAAAGAAGGATGCAGGATCAGTGATGATGAGAATAGGGAGAGACATTGCAAGAACTGAGAAACGGTGAAAATTTTCAGAAAACATGCTTTTTGGGTGGGACACTGGAGACTGCAGAGAAGACAGCTTGAATAGCAAGCAGCATAAAAGTCCAGACCAAAGTGAGAGAAAATGAAGCAATCAGGGAGGTTAAAGGAATATTAGGAGAGCTGCAAGAAGAGAGCAAGATAAAATTCTGTAGCCATGAGAAGGACAAGGTATTTGAAGAGACAGGGAGGTCTGGAAGGAGATGAAAAGTACCTGTTGTATGAGGACAACAGGCTTGGAAAGGTAAGGGGGGAATGACTTCAGCAATGCTACATGTTATTTTGATGGCACAGAGATGACAGTGTGAAATGACAATGGATGGTAGATTTTTCACAATACAGCTTCCTTAATTTACCATATAGAATCTTGGAATTATCTGTCAGGTTGAATGACTTGAAGCTGAATGACCATTATACAAAATTCATCCTTGGTATGTGTTCACGCATGAATGACGGCAGTAGACTAAATGCCTAGATCATTCAGATCTAGGAGCTGAAACATGTTCTTAACTTTAGAAAGACTTTGTTTCTGGATCCCATACTTGGCTTTAATAGGAAAACCTAGTTTCATGTTTGTGGTGGTGTACCCATTCTGATGCATTTAATGAGAGTAAGTATGCACATATATGTAGAAGCTATATGATAAGTACTAAAGCTATTATTAATCCATAATTACAATATGAGTATTGACACATACAGAAGCTGCGTTACAGGGCAGTATAGACATTTCAGGGATAAAATTTAACAATTGTCCACATTGTGAAATATCATGTATTACAAATGTCTGTCACTACTAGCAATACAGCTCATTTAGTACTGCTGGGTGATCATGTATGGAGACTATTTGCCAGAAAATCAAGGTACTTAGTAAAGTACCAGTGATTTTAAAATATAGCTTGCAGTATTGTAATTACCAATTATTTTCCTCCCTTTATTTTATATTCAGTAGGAATTGTAGTTCTTCATCCATCCTGTCAAGGTAATCAGGCAGTCTCTGAGAGTACAGCTAAAATATGTAATATTCTTTTTACTGGATTCAAGAGTCTTTTTGCAGGAGTCTCTTGTCACTTGGTCAGATTTGTGATGTTTTGTTTCTTAGTGCTTTTTTTCCCTGAATCAAGCAGCAGAGATCAAAACCCATGTTCTTAGCTTTAGCAGCCTTTCGCACTTTAGCAGTGCAAACTTCGTTTTTGTTGAACTGAACTCTTAAAACACGAAAATTCAGAAATGCAGTGGATTCAGAGATTGGTTCTCGGCATTTTGCCTCTGCGTGTCCCACACCAACAGCAGTTGACAGTCATTGTTGATGGGTGTTTGAATGAATGAATGATAGCTTTTTTTGTTCCTCATAGCCAGATGTTAATACCCTGAAACCTCTCACATTTGGAACAGGAAACATGGTTTGCTGATAGTTGCTATTGAGAGGTCAAGGATCGAAACGAAGTGGAGAAGTAGCAGCTACCCTTCTGCTTTGAGGAGCTGTTGCTTCCTATAGAGGCATATTGGCAGAGTGTAGCACTGCTTAGCTATTGCATCTGTTCTGTAATTAGAAAGGACAAGAGTCCCAGACTGTCAACTAACATCTTTCATGAATTCTTTGAGTGTAATCCTGAAATTAAAGAGGTTTTGTCACTGGCATCGAGGGAAGCAGAATTATGCTCTTCCGTAGGGAGGCATGGGGATAAGACTTTCTGTTGATTTATCATAGTGCTAGCAAGAAATTACAATGCTAATATTTTTAAAGCAATTACTGCATACAAATAAGAGACTGTTAATGAAAGTAGGAAACCTAGCACTATTGCAGAACTTGCAGGAAATAAATATTTAACCATTATATTACTATTCTGAAATGAATGTGAGAACATGTCTCTGGATAGTTAAAAAGCTTTTTACCCAGTATTGACTCATCAGTTGGCACTGCGAATAAAATATGAGTTTGTCAGGTATGTAATTGAATAATATTTCAAGCCATCACGGATTTTGTTTCTTAGAAAATAAAAAAAAAAATCAAAATCAATCTTGCAGACAGAATGTATGATTTATTAGAACCAAGTTTAAATACCTTAAGAGAGCATTGAGATCAACATGATAATTTAAGTGATCACAATGATTTCTTAATTTATGGTAATGTAAATTATCATATGGAAAGAAATCTTTGTGATCCCTTTAAATTAATGCAGATCAGAGAATAGTGTAGTTAATGAAGTGTTTGAGGAAGAGTCATTCTGCAAACAGTGCTATCTATCGCTCCTTAATCTCTGACACGCAGTAAGTTGTTCTGGGATGAAACGATTTTTTTGAGGATAGTAAACTTTGTGCACTTAAAATAGGGGGGACTCTTTTTAAAGAGTATTACATAGAAAGAGTTTGGAATTTGAATTTTTACCGAAATAGTTAAACCATTGTTGGTTTTGGGCTGAATAGTTTGAGGGGGGGGTGTCACTAAACCAACCTTCATAAGTGACTTATGTGGAGATGGGAAGGAATTAAATTATTTTGAGGGGTTTAGTGTCTTTCAAATGAATTTATCACAGAATCATAAGGTACCTTACAACAAAACAGCTTGTCTTGCCTGAGGTGGGATCGAGCCCAGAGTTGAAGTAAACCATGTACTATGATTTCATTACATGTTCCTATTTGCCTCTGAAATTCTTACCTGCAAAGGAAGGAGCACAGACTTTATTACACAATTAAGTATTTGATGGAGCTTTTATTATGTGAGAGATCCACAAGGGGGAGACTTTATTCTAGAATAACCTTGTTGGGGGACACTTCCATCTGTTGGAGATCTAGGCAAGATGTGAGTCCAAAAAGCCCCTTGTTCAGTGTTCTGTTGGTTTCTTGGCTTTTTTTTTTATTTTGGGGTACTGTAGTTACCTTTTATGCTGGTAAACTGTAGGTTCATTAAAACCCTCAGACAGCTGACAGAGTAAAAAAAAAATAATAATTAGGACCCTGACAGTCAGAGAATGTAACTGAATATCCACATGCGCAGAGCGCAGAGAATTGTTTTACCAGATTTACCCAACATTTTAATAATGACTGTCTTGTGCTTTTTATTTTCTTGTTTTTGAGCGACTGCAGTAGTGTGCTTTTTCAGCCTAACAAGTCATAATACTGGGTTCATTCATTTTGATGACCCTTGTCTAAAATTTTTAGCAGCTTCTGTGTGCACTAGATGGTAATACCTAGTGTGCAGTACATAGCACACAACAATGATAGGAAACGATGGTACATTTTCCTGTTTTCCAGGTTGCTTGGCACCTCTGCAAAGAACCAGTAGTCCTAGCTTGGCAGTGTTTCTACTTAGAATATCTTGAAATATTTTCAAATGTTTACGTATAGGTATCAGTTAGATGTGCAGTTTGTGCATTTATTTTACGAAGAAGGCCGTATTCTGTAGTTGGACAAATTTTTTACAGAATTCTGACTCCAATGTCTGCTTGAGAGAGAACACAAATGTTAGCCATAAGGATAATAAAAACAAATAATATTTTAGTTATCACTATTGCCTAATTCTTTCTAAAATAAGGGCCGTTAAAGATGAAATCTAACTGGTAGAGGTAATCACTCCAGGCAGAGGTCAGGATCTGTTGCTTAAAAGAATTGTCTAAAAAGAGTACAGGTACCATTAGACATTCAGATGTCCCTGAAAATTGAAACATGTTTGGTATGCATCTAATACGTGGTGTTATTACATTCATTCATGTAATGTCATGCATAAAAACCTACCCAACCACAAACTAGCTGTGTTCGGATCATTTCCTGGTTATTGAGAAGATAGAGGGGAGTAAATCATCGTTGTTAAGAAGGTATTGGAGTTTATACCAGGTGAAGATCTCGCCCCGTGTAATTTGTGACATTTTGTGATGTAGCTCTATTCTTTCATAGAAACTGAAGCAAAAAGATTATTTCAGAGACTGCATCACAAAGTCTTGATGATTGATTTCAGTACAAACATAAATAGTAGGTTGATGGTCAGGTCAAGACAGTTAATGCAGAATTGTGTTTTAATTTTCTCACATTTTAAAAAAGTCACATCTCACAGCAATATCTGATACCATGAAATTGGTCATAATATGTTATCTTGTTTTTACAATTGACTAAGACAAAGTTCTTTATTTCTTTCTTCCTTCGTAGAAGAAAAATTGCAGAAGCATGAAGATGTTTTTATTTATTTTGCACTTCTGTTTTTTGATTGATTCTGGATTATAGCCTTTATCCTGAGTCGTGAAAAGTGGAGAAGGAGTAAATATGCTCTTTCCTTTTTTATGAATATCCTGTGTATCATATTTAATAAGTGAGTGTTGTCTGTTTCCCTTGTCTGCTTCCCTATCTTCTTTTGCGAACATACAAAATTCTTCATTTGATGGATATGCAAAATACTTCCAGGCAGGGTGACACTTCGTCTGCTAGTGAGATTTGCCTGTCTCTTGTGCAAAACCCCTTAACTTTTTTTTTCTTTTCATTTTCATCATTAGTTTCAACGACCACATTTATATTTCTAGTGTGTGCTGAAGTATATTGTATTTGATAACCATTTAAAGTTACCATATTATGCACTTTTTGCACACAGTCTTTCACTGTGAGCATTTTAGGCTCTTTTCATCTTCCTGTGAAGACAAAGTGTTCTTTTGAAGGGTTTTAATCCTTAGTGGAAGCAAGTCTGAACTAAATGAGATTTTCAATGACAGGAAATGTCATTTTTGTTCACAGCTGATGGATATCTCTCAATAGAGTTCCTTAAGTTCTCCCTTTCTGCTTGTCCTGGGGCATAAGTGGATATTGAGTGTCATCCTAACTACGTGATATCTTCAGAACAATAGACTGCAGGTAGTTTCCTTTTCCCAGTGACCTTCGTTATTAGTTTAACCTGTATTGCTCAGTAACACTCGGTATGCACATCCTTGATGCTGAGGTGGCATTGATAGGAAGAACTCAGTGTATTAATTGAACTTCTAATTAGGGCAATTATGATCAAATCAGCAGTCGTTTGGTGCTGATATAAGCAGATGTGACAGCACAAAAGCTACTTTGAAGGTGAGATGAAGCATCATGATGTTTCACCTCACTGTTTCACCTCATTCCTAAGCAATCTCCATTAGTCATCACTCTCTTGCTCTAATAGTTAAAGTGTTAAGACCAGGTTAATTACTGAAGTTTGCTATCAGCTGGAAAAGCAAAATTTTCCGTTCAGAAACTGCTATTAATTGTTCTCCATTGTCATTCTGAAAATATCCAAATACAGTTAAGAATAAGAGTCACATAGGAAGTGGGGGGACAAGTTAAAAGCTGAAACCTTCTGCCTTCAGAGAGTCTGTTTGCAGCAGAAGTGCAAAATACAAATGGAGAAGTGGACCTCTGAGGTGCCCCTTGATGGTGCTATATGAAAGACAGAGTTGGGCACTGAGAAACACGTACACATTCCTATAGAGAATATACCACATTTGAACTGAGGTTAGGCAAATCTGGTAATGCTGTTAGTGCCTGGACTGTATTCAGAGAGACATACAATGTTACAGAAGCACAATGTGTATATTAAGTGCAATAATAAATACCGGATACTTACTGGAACCTTGTAAGAAAACTTCAGAATAAGATTGGATTATTTTAAAATACAGAGGAGGCAAACCAATATATTTAATAGATTACTAGAGTATTTTTTCACAATTACAGTGAACTAGTGCAAAATGTTCATTGTCCCAGAAAAGGGAACAGTAATGGGTTTATGTGGTATACAGGCAGCATAGATCAGGTCTTCTTAATTCAGATTTAATAATCATCTGGACTGTTGTAAGTAACATAGAACAAGAATATATAAATGTGTACTTTGTCGTCGAATACAACACGTTAAGAATTCATTGCAGCTGTAGAAAAATTTCCATTACAGAATGCATGGCTTAGTAAGAAATAACCTGGAAAAGAGGAGGAGAATGTTTCTCAGTGAACAGTCAATACTTTCGGAATATGCATTTTTGTTTAGCAAATATTATATTTTGGTTTTAGTATGTTATTAGCATCCTCAGGTATTGGCATGATGTTAATATTGCAGAAACAAAATATTCTGTAAATTTTGTACTGTTGGACAGTATTAAATTAGAATATATCTTGCCCTCAGCTATAGCAGGTCATAAAAGTAGATGTAATAACATTCAGCAGAGCATCAGTCTAAGAGTTATCTCTAAGGAAAAGAAAAATTCAACAGCGCGAGTTTGTGCAAATGTACATCTGTATCAAGCTTTGTGCACAGGAAAGTTAAAGGAATATTGTTATGCTTAAGAAATGGCTCGCTGAGAAATAGGCTTCTAGTGACTGCATTCATCACCACGTACATGCTACTTACCAGTCTGCTTGCATGAGGTTAAAACCTTTTCTCCCAGTTTGAGACACCAGGCCGTGTTTTGTAGGTAGTGATGTGAATTACATTCAGGCTCATTACCTTCTAAACTTTCTTGCCTGCATTGCATTCTCTGTGGATAGCCATTTGTATTCTGTTTCAATGAAGTTCACCGTTGTGACTTGTACGAAACACAAGCATCTGAGGAAGCACATAATCGAGGCAACAGACAGGAAGGTAGCATGTGGTTCCAGGCTCATAAAGCGTGATGCAGAGATCCCAAAGCTAGTGGATGCTGGCTCAGTAAGTCTGCTTAGTGTAGTTTGAGACAGGCTTGTTAGCTTGAATTTGAAAGCAGAATAGTCACACTGTATCTGAACAAGTAAATCCTGACCTTTGGCAGGTATATTTCTTCTGCAGCTGGGCTGACTCTGCGCTGTGCTTTCTGTGGTATTCAGGGTCAGAATAGGCTGAAGCTACACGGGGTGCCTAGGGAATGGTGGTGCAGACATGTCCAAAACATTTCTGGACAATTCTCAAGTGCAGTGCCAGGGACTGAAAGTGCATTTGAAATACTACCGGTTCTTTAACTTTAGCCATCCAAAATATATACACCTTGTATTTGCAGAGATTGAACATTTGGCCACAGCAAAGATGTGTTTAGAAAACATGATGATTTCCAAGACTTGTCCATAGTCCTTACGAGAAAGCTTTTTGGCCAAATGCACAGAAGCAGTGCTCCCCCAACCTTATCCTCAGTCATTATGCAGAGCGCAGAGGCTCACAGGGAGTACGTGCTGTTGTACAACCTGTGCGGTCCCTTCCCTGCTCCGCTCGAGCTTTCAGCATGGCATCTTTGGGTCTGTCCTTCAGACACTTGGCTAAATTTCATCCTGGGAGATTAGAATAATGACAAATGTGCTCCTACATTTTCTTGCTGTCCATTTTAGTCCTAATGCTACTGTAAAAGGGTTAGTTTTACACATCTCAGCATATTGGTTGACTCTTAACATAGGAACATAAAACCTCACAATACAGCCAGCGGTCTGACTGCAGCTGCCAGAGTGATGCAGAGTTAATACTGCCTGTCCTTCCTCAGCTCATCTGCCTGTGCCTGCACAATTGTAGGTGAACTCCTCTTTTTTTAAAAACAAAACATAACAGAACACTTTGTGTTTTATTCAGATAATTTATTTCTTAACACTTATATTCCATAAAATTGTCATTATTATTGATATTATTGATGACTATTCAAAATACATTTTACAAATCAAAAACCTATGGCAAAGTCACCGCTATTTCCATTTGTTCATCTACTTATGTATTCTCTTTGTAACACTGCTCCAGATTTCTTTCTGTTTTTAATAGTGATTCATGAGCCTTATGAAGACTGAGACAGTTTGTTATAATACTGCTCACATTATCCATGAGAACTACCTTGGACATGAATGGGACTATACATAATAACCAGCACTTCAGTAAGGGTTTCCCCCTCTTGCCGAGTGCCAGCTGACATGATGTCTAAGCATATGTCTATATGGGATTTTGCCAGCAGATGAGAGCATGCTCTGCCCTCCCTTTGAGCTGGTTGGAGATGCACCGGCTCTGCTCTGGCAGCTGAGTAGCTGCAGTTAGCATGTTGCTAAGCCAGAACTAATAAGCTTGACTGAGAGGCAGGGTTTATTATCTTGGGCTTAGCAGCATATTTAGTGTGGTTATGTAGCTTACACCATAGAGCTTCTCTGTGTCGTACAATCTCGATGCACAGGCAGAGCTTGCTTGTGGTTGGTTGTACGGAGCATGGTCAGTATTTGCTTGCGTCTCTCTGCAAAAATCTGCTAGTCTATGTCCTAATGGTTTCCTAACCCTGCTTCAGAGGAGTGTTTTCAGTCCTCTGCCACACCACCAAGAATTTCCTACCTAATACGATTGGAGAATATGACTACAACTGAGAGATTTATTGTGCAATTGCACACTTCTCAGTGTTCAGTCAGAAGTCTTACTTACATACCTCACAGTACTCTTGTTACTTAAATTTTGGTCATCAGATTGCCACATGTTTAGTACACTTAACAAAAAAGACTATTTTTCATCATTTCTCTTTTGTACAGCAGCCTAATGTGATAGATGATGTTGTGGATCAGGTTTTCAAAGTTTGAAATGAGACCCTAAATTAAGTTCACGGAGCATGATTTAGTCATCTAAGTCACCATTTATGACAACATCTGCTGTTTTCACTGGGCACATACTTATCAAAGAAAAGATTTTAATTGCTTTGCTTTAGAAAATCATGTTTGAGAATGAAGCCAAGGGTTTTTTTGCTTGTAACATGGCTATTTCTATATACATAGATTATTTTATTTGTAATGTTTGTGTTTTCATTTGTGTTTTCTGGTATTCTTACCATGTATATTTCTTTGGAAATGTTGTCAACTGTATTTTAATTTTGGTCAATGGAGAATTTTTGCTGATAGGATATTTAGTAATAGCTTCACTATCTCACATAAGACTGCTGACCCTTAATGTTACTCTTTCCATATGTAATTATCATATTAATAGATTTATTTTTTATTTATCTTTTAATTTTTATGAATAGCCAAAAGCTCTGGTTTTTTACAAGTAGAATCAAAACTGGAGCTAAATTCCTCACTTTTGCTGTATCTGCTTTATCTCTCGGTAGCAGCGCAAAGAAGCAACGAACCTAGTTATAGATATGCTGAATATTCTTTCTCAGGAGTAGTGTTGGTGTATGCCTGAGGGTTTAAGGGCATAAATGAGGTACTTTGTGCAGCTGGTAGATGTGGAGGAGGGATATCAGGGCCACGAGGGTATCTCTGGTATTAATGTGTCTGATTTCTTCCAGCACAGTGATCCCTTTTGATCTGCAGCAATTTGTGCAATACAGAACAGCTTTCAGGGTATCTTTAATTATGCCTGTGGACATTTTGGCCTGGAAAGTGAACTGAGGCTTTAGAATCACCTTTCACTCCTAGCTGTGCTGATTTGAAACTTCGAACAGCTTGTAAGTGTAGGGTTCATGTTTCTGCTCTCATAAAAGACTGAATGTGCAGCATCCTGGGCTTGAGTAGAAGGTGCAGCTGGCTCTCAGTCTTTCTATCAGAGCTCTCACTGCTGTCAAGATGGAATAGCAACATATCCTATACATACATATACACATAACCTGTAATAGCACGTATCTTCACATCAAATCTGGATTTGAGACAATTCACAGGACCTGAAAAACCTGTCTTTGAGGTTTCATATTGATATGGAATACTGCTGCGTTAGGAGCACCTTGGAAATAGAGTTTATGCTAAAAACAGACAGAGCCATTATGCTTGTATCAGTGTTCTCAATTTATAAAATAAATTGATTGATGATAAGATGCATCAGCTTTATTAAAGTTTCAGGGAAATGATTTTTTATAATTATGCCACTTCCTAGGGATATTTTTCAGTGTGTTATGAAGATGACACATCCTATTTGTAGTGTATAATGCGAAAAAAATCGTTTTAACATGACAATTAGTGTCCTAACATTTGAACTTTCAGGTATGATGGTTAATTTTCACGGTCTATAGCGAATAAAAAAAGGAGATTAATTCCACTTCAAGCTGCAAGAGGTGATCTCGGCCATGTCATGCTAAGTCCAAGGACCAACAGTTATTTACATTCTCAAGATTTTTTAAAATTGAGTGCAGTGCTCACAGGAAGTGCGTGAAAACCTTGTGGCTGAGATCAGAGGTAAAGACAGCTGTAACAGAGTAGTGTGTAAGCCAGTTCAGCTGAAATTGTAGTCCCATCACCTCTTGATGAGGTTGCATCTGCTTGTCTTTTTTTTAATTGGAATTGCTTTTTTGTGTACGAGTCTGTGCAAAGCACTGAGACTTTGAAATTCAAAATAAAAGTAATCTTTAAAAAAAAGTAAGTTTTCCAGTTCCTTTTTGTTTCCCTTGGAAAACAAATAGGTCTGTCAAATTTTTTTTTTGTTTCATATCCTGTACTTTACATCAGTAAAACTACTGAAAATTACATTACACTGTGTTTATTAAAGTTGTGCTCCTACGCAGTAATACACATAAGACATCTTATACTGCCTTGAGGATTAAGTTAAGCTCCTTTGTCAAGCCTGTTGGTATGGCAGGACTGTTAATCTTTAACTGTCAGAGTCTGGTTAGATCCTTCTTTAGACTGAAGCCATGTCTAAGTGCAAAGAAATTAAAACGAATCAACTCTCCTAATATTTACACCTTCATATTTTTGCACAGACCAATGAATAAAAAAAGAAGCTGTTAGACATACATATTTCTATAAGAAGATTGCATTTCAAGTTCTTATTTAGCAGCATCATAATTTGCTTTATGTTTATGCTTGTGAAATACGAAGACAAAGTTGACAAAGTGTTCAAAATATTAAATTCATGAAAAGAAGATGTGCAGTGGGTGGCAGCTCATTGAAAGGAGGACAGGGGAAATTTTGGGAACCTACATTTCCTACTTAAAATTCCATAGACTTGTCTACAGTAAGTTCATGTTTTATTACATCAGTAATTACTCTTACATTTTCCTTTCAAATTGCAACATTATGTCACAAAAGAAGAAATGTGCTATAGTTGCAGCATATTTAGACAAGGCAAGACTTGAAACAAAACTGCATGAAAAGAATGGTGAAGCTGGGAGGCAAAGTTAAATTCATTGTGAAAGATTAAAGCTAGTATTTTAGCCCCAACAGGGTATAAAACTGGTAGTAAGGAGCCACAGTATTGTGCTGTAGGTAGCAATGGTTTACATTTCATTGTGGATGCCTGTACTGTTTAATTAATGTTGTCCTAGCTAAAACTTTTGAAGAGGAATTTTTTAATAATTATCTGATAATAGCCAACTAGTGCAATTTGTGCAAATATTCAAAGTGGTAACATGATCATCCAATGAAGTGACACAGGTTGTATGCTGAAGCAGCAGGTAAAATATACTACAGAGAGGCTTTTGAGTGTGGTAGATGCCTAAATTGTACTTTCCTAATCAGCCTAGAATTTTTTGAATAATAGAAAAATAAACCCTCAACAAGTAACAATTTTCTTTGGTGTTTTCCTTCAAATATAGTTTCAAGTGGCTGTTTTTATATTTTACACACATATGACCTTCCCATTTTCTGAAACAAGAGGTTCTTTCCCTGAACTCATTAAATAATAATACTTTGTACTTACATATCACCTTGCTTCTGAGGATCTCCAAGTGCCGTAGAAGCATTAAATGGAGACTCCTGCCTCAAAGTACAGGAGTATTAATTCCTTATGACATAGGGGGATAGTGAAACAAAAAAGTTCAAACCATGGTTTTGACCTTGAGTGTCCAGCGAGCAATTTCAGGTAGGAGTTTGAAAAGTGCTGAAGTGTTGAAAACCAAGGGGACTCAACCTCGGGACAGATGTAAAAGCAATCACTTGAGATACCTGACTTTCACGAATGGCTTGGAAGTGAAATTTCAGACCTTGTTTTATATAACACCGAAGTTATATACAGTGGATTGGGAGAGCTGTGCACCTAAGTGTATTCGAGAGATCTATTCTGGTGAGTAGAGCTGCCTAACAGAACAATACTTAAGTGCACTTTCAGTCTAGCCCTTCTGCTTGGACAGGATCATGGTGGAGGATGGTTTAGCCGAGATAAAAGGTAACAAAAGAGAATGCGATTTGTGGTCTTGAGCTGGGGACCTGGACAGGCTGGAGAACGGGGCTGAGGGGAACCAAATGGAATTCAACAAGAGCAAGTGTAAAGTCCTGCACCTGGGGAGGAACAACCCCACGCACCAGTATAGGTTGGGGGTTGACCTGCTGGAAAGTAGCACTGCTGCGAAGGACCTGGGAGTGCTGGCGGACAGCAAGTTGACCATGAGCCAGCACTGTGCCCTTGTGGCCAAGAAGGCCAATGGGATCCTGGGGTGCATCAAAAGGAGTGTGGTCAGCAGGTTGAGGGAGGTTATCTTCCCCCTCTACTCCACCCTAGTGAGGCCACATCTGGAGTCCTGCATCCAGTTCTGGGCTCCCCAGTTCAAGAAGGAGAGGGAACTGCTGGAGCAAGTCCAGGGGAGAGCTACAAAGATGATCAGGGGACTGGAGCACCTCTCTTATGAGGAAAGGCTGAGACCTGGGTCTGTTCAGCCTGGAGAAGAGAAGACTGAGGGGGGACCTTGTTACTGCTTATAAATATCTGAAGGGTGGGTGTCAAGAGGATGGGGCCATACTCTTCTCAGTGGTGCCCAACGACAGGACAAGGGGCAATGGGCACAAATTAGAACACAGGAAGTTGCACCTGAACACGAGAAAAAACTTCTTTACTGTGAGGGTGACAGAGCATTGGAACAGGCTGCCCAGAGAGGTTGTGGAGTCTCCTTCTCTGGAAATATTCAAAACCTGCCTGGACGCAGGCCTGTGCACTCTGCTCTTGGTGAACCTGCTCAAGCAGGGGGGTTGGACAAGATGATCTCTAGAGGTCCCTTCCAACCCCAACCATTCTGTGATTTTGTGATTCCGTGATCTTACATGGAAATGGTGTGTAAAGCATTTGAGTTCCTGCTCCAGAAGCTGTTAAAGCACATATTTTGAGAAGCACATAAATTGGAGATTACAGCTTTACCTTGTAACTTTCCAAAGCGCTTTCTAATCTCTTTCACTGAACTGTGTAACTCCCCCAACTTCATCATATGTGGCAATGTTAGATGTCCTGTGAAGCTGCCAGATTTAGCCCCTGTCAGATCATAGTCAGACACACAGAAAGAGCAGTCCTTAAGCGCAGATTTAGATGGTGGCTGAACAAGGCTTTTGAAGACCACACTTCTGGTTTTGGCTTTCAGGTTCTGTCAAAGTGTCATCGACTATGTCTGAGACACTGAGATCTCACTCGAAATTAGTACACAGGCACTTAAAAAAAAGACCTGATTTTCAGAACATGTTGAGCCACATGCATTTTGCAACAGCCCTGGTGACTTAGGACAGGTTAACTCTTTAAGCGTGGTACTTGATGTGTGCAGCACA
Source organism: Fregata magnificens (assembly GCA_013389945.1). Lineage (NCBI taxonomy): Eukaryota > Metazoa > Chordata > Aves > Suliformes > Fregatidae > Fregata > Fregata magnificens. Next base: position 27,712 of record WAAD01022322.1, read on the forward strand.
GCATTTTGGGCTCTAATAAACTTTAATGGGGTGTGCAAATATATGTATTTGTGCAAATAGAGGCACTGAACAGCATTAAATAGGCACCCTTAGGTCCTCAGGGAAACAGTGTATTCATCATGCTGGCACCAATTACTTACACAAAGTTCATTAATTTATTATGCCTTAAAATACTTGGTATATCTTTTATATTGTATTATATTGTGCATTTGGTATCTATTATATGACATTATATTAAAAATATATTCTGTTTAAAAATCAAATACAGGAATTTCAGTGATGGGGAGAAGAATCATGATAGCACATCTCAGATTTCTCTTTGCGTATTCAAGTAATCCCATCATATTTTAGTGTAAAGAAAAATAAAATCCTTGCCTGATTGCAGAAGGCGGCCAACAAATAGGATGATGTAAAACATATTTGAGTATAAATATTGTGGTTTTATAAAGTACCTGACTGATAGCTTTGGAGTATGAAGTCTATCACAATCCTGTGAAACAAGAACAGTTTGGAAAGAGCAAGAAAAATCATGCCATATACCTGGAAAGATCATCTTCAAGAGTAAAGGTAGAAGCAGTCTTTAGACTGCCAGCTTGGTCCTTAACCTCCTTATGAATGCTGATCCAGAGTTTCCTTGGACATTGAGTTGTGGCAAGATCACTTGTGGTGTGACTGTATTTGATCTAGTAGATGAAAATGGTAGGTCTCCTGAAATTCTGTAGGCTGTAAGGGCATCCACTGTATGCTTAGTGTTTAGATAGCCCTCAATTTTCTTTGCCTAAAATTTGCAAAGTCTAAAGACAAAGTACAAAAACTATAAATACAAGAATATATATACAAAAAGTTTCAATTATTTTCTGTATAACAGTAGTGAGATACGAGCAACTGGGAACAGAAATATAGGATTTATGGAGTATCATCTTGGAAAAAAATGAAGGTCTTCTTTCAGGCTTAACATTACACAGCTGAAGTCTAAATGACCTCAGTTTTCTTTGCTTTCTATGGATTAGGTGTAAATATTTTTCTCTTCCCTTTCAAAGGGTAAAAATAAAGGTAAGACAATTCTGGTTTTCTCATTTAAATTAGGAAAGTTGGAGAAGAGAACTGCAAGTAGTGAATCCTGTTATCATGGATAATAAAACTGCAATAAAAGCTGCACTGCACAGCTTTCAGAGTGAAGGTGTACAAAACCAGACCATTCTGACTAGACACTGAAATACACATATTCCTGCCACAGTGTTGTAGCTTAAGCTAGATACATGACTCACAAATGGTGAACCTTGACAAATAATCCATCAAGTGATGTTGAAACTCTGTCAGGGAAGGCAGCCTCAAACAACTTTTTTTTTTTCTTTATTATAATCCATCACTTCTTGTTGCGCATCTCCTAACAGTCTTACATTGGCAGACATTTGTGTAACTTCCTCTCTCTTTGCATTCTTGGGAGAAAAAAAGCATAGCATTGGGTGACTAAGGCCATGCCTACATGCTGCTTTGCAGAGCTGGGAAGAGGCACATGAGATCAGAAAATGCTATGAATGAAATATCGTTATTCAAAGAGCCCAATCTTGCTTCTGCTAAAACTCTGTGGAATTCTGCCCTGGAAATCAGTGGAAGCAGGATTAGCACCCAGGTCTGCAGCCCAATCAATTGTTATTAGCAGAGGCTGCCAGTGCTGTGGGTGCAGGCCTGTGAGACGTTAAGCATCAGCTGTTGATCACCTAATAGAGCGCCTCTCTTATGTTGGCACATAGACTATTTCCTGGTTCTGCTTTGAAGTGTTGAAATCTATAGATCAATAAAATTTGAAGACAGAAGGGCAAGTAGCATGCAGGGTCAGGCCCTCTCTGTCAGATTCATACAGATCAGGGAAAAGAGTGGGAGGCTGCAGTCTCAGGCTAATAACTGTTAGGTCCCAAGTACTTCCTACACTGAATGTTTCTAAAAGTCTTTGTATATGGGTCTCATTATTAAAGGAGCACGAGAACTTAGAATACCGCAGAAGAAATTGGAGCCATAGTGTTAGTACAGAATTGGGATCGGGGAAATAATTATGTTCTTTTTAAACATTTTTTAGGATTCTCTGTGTTAAAGGGTGACAGTGACAGAAAGTGACACTTGTTTTTCTATTAACAGGTTTAGGTTTTAATAAAGTACAGACTTTGGCAATGCTTATTGTCACATGTTATTCTGATAGGGTCTGTGCAATGACCATTTGTAAGGAATTCCCATTTGAGGGTCGATGTTTCAGTGGTCATCCTCAGCTCTGAGGAAATCTGTATGGTTTTATGAGCAGTGCCGGGATTATGCTATTGAGGGACACTGAATCGCTGTCTTTTCATTCTTGGAACTAGCACCGAGCTCAAGTCCCAGCAGTGCCCTGAAAGGCCAGAACTTTCTTTCATAAACCACTGACCTTTATTCTTGATTATCTTTGTGAACTGGTGCTGTCTTTCAGTTAACAGAACTTTGTAATCAGGGAGCTAAGAGGGATAAAATAGAAGTGACAGTTTTTGCTGCTGCTTAGATGTTAATGTGAGTCCTGAACACCTTTTAAGTATGTTATTCTAAATCTAAGGAAATGGAGGAGAGCACTTGTATGTATAAAAAAGGCTAGGAAAACAAACCCCCCATTTGTCTGATGAGATTGAAGGATGTGTCACTCAACTTGAAACTGGAGATACAGGTACGGAAATGCAAAAATGCAATGCCTTATAATACTTTATGTCCCGGTTTCAGCTGAGATAGAGTTAATTTTCTTCCTAGTAGCTGGTATAGCACTGTTTTGGATTTAGTATGAGAATAATGTTGATAACACACTGATGTTTTAGTTGTTGCTAAGTAGTGCTTACACTAGTCAAGGACTTTTTCAGCTTCCCATGCTCTGCCAGGTGCACAAGGAGTTGGGAGGGGACACAGGTGGGACAGCTGACCCCAACTGACCAAAGGGATATTCCATACCATATGGCGTCATGCTCAGCATATAAAGCTGGGGGAAGAAGGAGGAAGGGGGGGATGTTCGGAGTGATGGCATTTGTCTTCCCAAGTAACCGTTAAGTGTGATGGAGCCCTGCTTTCCTGGAGATGGCTGAACACCTGCCTGCCGATGGGAAGTAGTGAATGAATTCCTTGTTTTGCTTTGCTTGTGTGTGTGGCTTTTGCTTTCCCTATTAAACTGCCTTTATCTCAACCCATGAGTTTTCTCATTTTTACTCTTCTGATTCTCTCCCCCATCCCACTGAGGAGGAGTGAGCGAGCAGCTGTATGGGGCTTAGTTGCTGCCTGGGGTTAAACCATACCACTTTAGGATGCTTTTTTGAGAGATTTACTATTTTAAATACAAATTCTGTTTGTAAATATTACTCCACTGCAACTGACTTCTGGTTTAGTCCTGTAGTTGAGATTGAAAGAGAAATTCAAACAGCAAAATATTTCTGGAACTGGACTGTATCACTCTTGGCCCCTGGTGTGAGTTAGAGCAGCTCCATGCTGTCTCTAAATTTATTCTCTCCTTTTGGTACTATCCTTTGTTACGGTAAATGGAATAGTTCAGTTCTGTACCATTTGCTGCAGCCTATACTAATGGCTTAGGGAAGGGTTGGTGTGGAGCTGTTCTTGGACACTTCACAATGTCTGCCCACTTGAACACTGCTATATAATATTTTAAAAGTATGAAATGGGCTTAGTGTAAAATAGAACCAGGCTAACTAGTCTTAGTTTGAAATCTTTGGATATTAAACCCCCAACATTTCCAGATGAGTCTGTCTGTGTCTGGATGTGCCCTGGGTTTCAGAGAGGGTGCCCCCTCCCAAGAAAATTAAGGCTGCACATCCTGAGATGTTACAGGCTTTCCCATAAGGTATATGGTTGATAACCTTGTAGAAGGCATTAGCAGTATATTTTAGGTGAGGGCTGAAACAGTGGTGGTGAAAGCTCCATGTCTCCTAATCTTTGCTCTGGCTCTCACTTTTAAACACTCAACTCTCATTCCTACAGAGGCTGTTGAGAAACAGTGACGATATAGAACAAATGCTATCAGCACCCTCATCTGACCACAAATTCAAGAACCCCAAGGAGTGCGTTTTCCTGTCTTAAGCAAACTGTTCAAACATTTCTCTAAACACTCGCTGCAGATGTATTCTTCTAGGAGTGATGTTTTCTGCAGGACACACCTCCCATTAAATGGTGCTTACCTAACGCTTTGTATTGAAAGCAGCATTTAAAAAAGGCAAATTATAATTTGGCTTTAGTGAGTGATGTTTGGCAGTTCATTTGCTTTCTTAATACAGAAATGAAAATAGTATGACAGTATGTGAGAAATTGTTTATTCAAGGCCGTACAAGAAGTAGACTGCTAGGAACAGACCTTACTGTTCCTGGCAATGGACTAATTGGCTCCGAGGACAATGCAAACAGGACACAGTTACAGAATAAGGTATGTTAACATTATTCCTTTAAGCCTTCTTGCAGAGCAGGCTCTGAGGTGCCACATGCTTTCAAACACAGGGCCAGGAGACAGTCCCATTCTACTGATTGTTCTTTTAACATGATATACCTAGCACTTGCATAGCTCTTCCTAAAGTGCTTTGAGCCCCTAGGGTAAAGAATGGATCAGTGTTATGACTCTCATTTTAAAGATGAAAGATGAAATTCAAAGTGATAATTTCACTATAAAGGAGGCAGCCTATGGGTTCAAAGTGATCCACAGGGTTTCTGCTTAGACTGAAAGGCAGCCTGCGTTGTTTGCATGGGGATTCTCTATTTCTTGGCCAGTGGCTGACCAGGAGGAGGCTGACAGCTGATTGAGAGGTACAGCCTGGCTAGGTAGAATAAGACTTACTCATTTCACATCTGTACCCACACTTGCTGGAGCTGCTGCATGTCTGCTGTGGTGGTTTGGTGAAAGGCAGCAAATTCTTATTTGTTTAAGGGGGCTGACTTGCGGCCATGAAAGAGGATAGAGAGTGAAATTAGACATTTTCACTTTTGTGTTAAGCACTTGTCCGACAAAGTTGCGTAACTCAAGTGTTAGGTGCTGAATCCAGGTGAAACATCCTCATCCTTGGAAAACTATATGGAGAGCATCACAACCAAGTGTCTGTATTTTGCATGCAATTGTCAATGTTATTTTTTTGTGGAACGATTCAATGGTGTTAATTTTTATTTTACCCTGTGTAGCGTATCTAACTGCTAAGGTAGCAGGCATTCTTTGCCGCCTTTGCCATTTAATCCAGTGGTGTATGTGAAATCACCAGTTTTGAAGATGTGAGGGAGAGGACACCAGATTCAGTATTTTCTCACTGATAAAGCTTTTGGAAAGATTATTCCAGCTTTTGAAATGGCTCAGTTGTGCCAGTTCAGATATGCGTTTCAGAATGGTTCATCTTCTTATTTGCAGTGAAAGTGAGGAGATGGATGGCATATCTAGTGTTGGGATATGGGGTGGGATACAGAAGGGATATGTAATTCACCTGTAGTGAATTTGTGATACATGGTGGATTTGGTTTAAAAAAAGAGAAGGTCTGTGCTTTGAAGCTGAATGATGACAATATAAATCAGCTTTTAGTTATATAGTAGCTGTGTCTACCTCAAATTATTTTGAGATGCCAGTGCTAAAGTGGAACATAGTGAAACGTGTTCTGAAGTCAGAGAAACTAGCTCCTTGGTCTTCTTTCAGTAAAGGTTAAATCCTGTATTGGAAGACCAGTAGTCTCAAAGATGCCAATTGTACTTTATATATCATCTCAGTGTGACTTTTTTTTTTAAAAAGTTCTTTGTCCTGTGTGTTATTTCCTCATCTCATTGCATCTCAGTGCAGTCTGTTGCTGTGCATTCAAATGAAATATACCATTAAGTTATATAATACTGAAAGCCTCTGCTCTAAAGTCCAGTGAGACACATTTTCCCTTTTACTAGTAGATAGTGATAATGTTAGTCTCTAATCTCATTAGTTTGAAAGAACCACCCCATAGCACTTGGGTGCTTTAAAAAAGCAAGAAATAGAAGAGACATGATTAAGTTTGTAGAAATTGGAAGGAAAATGTTTCTTTTGAGGTAACAATACACTTACGTGTTCAATATTAATGTTCTGGAAGACAATGGAAGAGTCTTTGATTTTGAAGCTAATTTGTCTGTGTCCTGCAGGAGAAAACTTAGTATTTTGCATTAGCTTGTTTGTGATACAACTACAAAATGGCATGTTGATATTTTTTGCTGTTTGTAATTTGCCTTTCTGTCAATATTCTTTATGCTGTTTATCTTCCCACCCTCTGTGAGAGGAGTTGGCAACTCTGTTTTTGTTTTTAGCTCCAGTGTTTATGATTATTCTCAGGTGTGTGTTGCTACTCTTGGCAACTACAGAATCTACCAGCTCTTCATAGACATGTTTAGTAAGTAGCATTATTGTTTTATTCAAGCATTTAAATTTGACTGATGAGTTCATCTATATGGTTTTTGCAAAAGTCTGTTAAACCCATTTATTTGATATTCTGATATAATTGCCTGTGCTTGTGTTAATGCTGTTTTCCAGAAGATTAAGCGTATGCTATAGAATCTAAATTCCAGTTTTTGAAAGAAAAGTACTGATGATTTCAGTGTTTGATTTAGATAGAAAATTAAGCTTGATAGGGGACAGACAGGAAGCAAATAGTAAGAAAATAAATGTCAGATCAACTCTTCATGTATTTGTTATTCACCTGAGCAATTTTACTGTCTGGTTTTTAGGTCCATCCCATGCTTCTGGATGTCACAAGTCTCTTATTCCTCTGTGCTACTCTTAAATGTAAATGTCATCTTAAATTTGTTCTCAGCCTGTTTTGTTGAAAACATGGAAAAAGGCCAAATGGTCAATCATATTTATCTTAATCCAAATTATTTTCAGTAATTGTATTTTCACTCCTCATTGATTCTAATGGGACATAATGTATTATATGTGCACTAAAATCAATATAAAATACAAAGTACTATTTATAGAATTATGAGTTAAAAAAAGGGAAATATCCATTATTATTCATGTAATGCTGTATGTGTTTTATCAGCTGCGCAGTATAATTTATCAGATATGCTACATTGAATCCCATTGAAATCAATGAGAAATGGATATGTGACTCTTCACCATGCTCATTTATTGTAGTATTTTGGTTATTTAGGGCTGCTAAGAGTTTATTACCAAAAGCGTATTTTTGCATGTACTGCAGTTACCCTTAAAACTTACCAGGTAAATTAGCACTCAGAATGGAATGATTTGCTGTACCGGCATTTCTGATAGCAATATCATGTCATGTCATCTCTTGTCTTTCCTCCCCTCCCTGTCCCTCATTTTGTCCTGTCACATATATATAGCATACATATGCATTTGGAGGGTGGTGGTGATGATGATGGGGTTGCACATGTGTATTAACATAAGTTTGGTCTACTGACTTTGAGTCTTGCTGTGGAGAACTCAGTTGTGCTGAGTAGTGAAGCAACAATCTTTAAAGGTCCATGGCAGCCAGTGTGAAGACTTACTATATATATGTCATCTAAGGGATTTGTGGTAGAAGATGAGCCACATTAAGAAACAAGAGGAAGGACAATCAGTAATCCTAGGGTGATAGTACCATCACCTTGAATTTAAATAGTTATTGACTGTACACTCCTCTCCAGAAGGAGAGATGCTTATTTAACGTGTCTATTAGGTTATAGAGAACAGTATCATTACTTGGAGAGTTACAGTCTTAAACCCGCTCTTTCTCCTTGCCCTTTTGCAAAGCTTTATCTTGTGACTCTCTGAAAAACTGTTGGCCTGTAGGTACCTTGGTTATTCACCTCTTTTGATAGGAATGCATATCCCCATATTCTGACCCCTTGCTCCACCTCCTGTGAGATGGATCTCTAAAATTCAGTGCTTTTCCAAACTATCTACTCAAACACATCCTTCAGTAGCGCATCCTTCAGTGGCAGTGGAGTCTTCTGGAATGTTAATGACTAGTTCTTCCTTAGGGTTATCTTGGTTTTCATCCTGAATGTCAGGTAGGCCGATGTGGTGAACACAACATTAGGCATTCCAGGAATGTAGACAGCACTTTCATCTTGCACTTGGTTAGAATTTATTAAATGAAAATGTCTTGCATTGGATTCTGATGTCCTGGAGTCAATACCAAATTCATCAGTGACTTCTATGGGGCATCTTAAGAGATAGTAATAAATACTGAAATATTTTCTGTGACAATTTTGTGATAATAATTCTTTTTGTTACTGAAAAAAAAATTATTTTCTTTGGGACAGGCAATCTCTTGTCTCAAGGAAGCTAGGAGATATATTTGCTGTTGCTTCGTTTCCCAAGAACTTCCAGTTATGTAGAACTGAAAGCCACATTCCTGCCAGAATATATGCATAAGCACAGATGGTGAGCTGTTCTAATAGTTGCATCAGTATTTTATTTAGTAATATATGTGGCAGACATCGGAGCTTGTACTGCAGACCCATAGATTTAAAACCAAAGTAAGCTGTAGTAGGAGCTAAAGGACTGAGTTGCTCTGGCTTGAGCTGTAACAGGCTGGTATCTATGGTAGAATGTATTTTCACTGGAGAGCTATATGGGGATATACATACCATATGTGATCATATAATACATTATTGTAATTTGCACACTGAAAACTATTTTGGTTCCTGGAATATGAGAAAAACTGAAATATGGAGGAATTGTGTCATGAATCTTAATGCTCTAGCATAGGGGTTCTTGAATTAGAAGCTTGACTTGTTCATATACCGTCTACTCACAGCTTTTAAGTGAATTCATTAAGCGCAAAGTGCATTGCCTATCATCTCCCATCCTATACATTCATTAGCATAACCTCTGGCTTTTTGAAACCAGAAAATGTTTGAGGTTTGTAGTTTTCCTTCCTTTTGCAATAAAACTCTATGATTTTTTTTTTTCCCCCCAAGATTTCAGTTTAAGTTCTCAGCTGGTCTGAACACAGTCTAGTATCATTCAGTCTTTTGAACACTTCTGCGATATTGGTCAAATTATTCCTATTGTCTGCATGTGGCTGGAACTAACGCAGTTCCCATTTTTTCCTCTGTAAGTTAGGTCTTTCACTTTGGGTGTAAGAGGAGTGCTTTTCAATGTCCTTATGTATTCTCTGCAAGATTTCATTGTTGTTATGCAAGTGTGTCTCTGAAGAGGTGGTGTGCCCTTGTACTAATTTAGCTCTTGGTATTTTAACTCTCCATACAGAAGTGTGATACAGGGTCTGTTTTTATGCAGAGGTTTGAGGAATGGAATATAATCCAAGCACTTTTTAATCAAGAAGTGTAGTCTCATTACCTCTAACAGCTCATTTAGCCACTGGTGTTTTTGTATTGTAGACGATCAGGATTTAAATTTTCCTCCCTATAGCTGTAGGTTGAAAGTCAGCACAGCAGGTCAGCCCCTTAAGAAGACCTTTGTGGCTATCATCATGCTGGGGACTGTTGTGCTTGCAGTTCACCGTGGAGTTGTCCTGTGTGGGGTTAGTGTGAGCCGGCCCCCCTCCCTCAGGCAGTTTCTCTCCCATAAGCGCCTTGTACTGTATTATCTGGTTGGCTGGTAGGTGGAGTGTGCTTTTGATCACCTTCCTTTCTTAATCAGGTTTTGATGTCAGGAAGAAAGTTGATGAGTGTTATTTTTTCTGAATTGGCTGAATTCTCTGAATACCAATTAAAATTGTGAGATGTGTCTGAAGGACCATGAGTTGTGTTCCCACTTACTGAAGAAATTTTCTTTAAAAATTGTTCCATGTCATTATCGATTATATTTTCTAGTACTCTCTTTGAGACTTTTGACTTTTGCCTACTCCATAAGAGTAGTTTTCTTCTTTCATATTACAGTGTAATGGTCTTTATGACATTTCACGTTTTCTTGCCGTTAGCCCTTTCTGCTTCTTTGCTTTCTACTTTCTATTTCCTGCTTGCTTAGTTAACCCTGTTTCATGTTTTGTTTTCCTTCTGCCTTTCAATTTTCCCAGACTTCAGTTGTATCTTTGCGCTAAGTGCATCTTGGAGGCTTATGGTACTAATCAGGGCTTGCAATGCTTGTTTTGCCCATTACATGTAATAGGGATCAATACGTCAGCTTGATTCCACCTCAGACTTCCATGTCTTTAAACAGGAATTAAGTTTGAGCCCCGTAACTCTAGCTAATACTAGACATCATGTCCATAGTCAAACTACTGCAGACAGCTTACCTGTTCAGAAACAGGTGGGGATTTGGAGGACCTTAGCTCCTCCGCAACCACTGTCACATCTCCTGATGCTCAGAGCTCAAAGAAGTCATGCCTCTGGAGCAAATCCAGTCAGGCATCCAGCCTGGAGCTGCACAGAATTTCTCAGTAGTATTTAATTACACAGGTCTATCTTTAAATTGTGTTTCTGCAGGTGTACTTCTTTTGTCATAGAAAGCCTTAATCCTAAAAAAAGGTGGTTTGAATTTCAGCATTGAACAAATTTATGGTTAATTACCTCCCCAAGCTACACAGTAATATAAGTGAAGTTAAATTTGATGCTAGGCACCCAAATCTTTATATTAGTTACTAAATAAAAGCTATCCTATATGGTCAGTTATTTGCAGCTGTAAATACTATTTGTTATTATGTATCAGGTGTTTTTATTGATAGCTTGTTTGTTTGAATACAGTTGTAGATATGTTCTGACAGCTGTGAACATTTGTTTTCCTATGTAAGTGATTGCACAGAGAACAAAACTTGCCTCCTAAAAACCTAATGATATTGAGTGTCAGGAATATTACAGGATATAACAAATGTTATTTTAGCTATTTATTGGACAAATTAATAGCCTGCACCTTTGCACTTTTTAATGGGCATTCATAAATAACATATGGGGAGGAGGTAATCCTTCTGAGCATTGCAATATGCTGTCCTAAAATGAGGCTGTGGTTTGGTGACTGTGGTTTGTGGAGGAATTAATGATATTGAGTATACAAAATTACTTTAATATGCAGTATATTTCCCTGTGTTTTGAAGATCAAAGAAAGCATAAACATGAAAACAAATAGGATCTATGTACTTATTTCGCTCTAAGATAAAAAGGAATCCCAAGTGAAATTAAATTTATTTTAATTACTAATTTAATATCAAATAATTTGCATGGTAAGCGTGTTTCTTCAGTTGTTTTTAAGTGAATGGAATGGATCTGAAAGTGTTGCATATAGTTCGTATACTTTATGTGTTTACCAGTGAGCTATATTACAATAGTAATGAGAGGGTAAGTTTCTTTTGCCATTCTCCCTTACTATGCTGTATGTAAAGGGACCAGCCTTAAAGAAAACATACTTTGATATCAGTATATCTGTCATCTTTCTTAGGGAGAACCTACCAGAAAACGAAAGCATTTTTAAAAGATATATTAAAGCTTTTTCATTTTAGATATTTCAAACAGCTTTTCATATTTTATATTAACATGTTTTGAGATCTGGAAAACTGTATTTTTTTTAAAACTATGTTGCATTTACAAATGAAAAATTGCATTTTACTAAATCCAAGTAAACCTCACACTGACGGAAAAACACTTTTCAGGAAGCTTAGGGTTTTGGTTTTTTTTTTAAATATTAACAATTTTCAAAACAGAAGTGTTTCGAAAGTTCTTCTGTGAAGAGAATCTATGTTCAAATTGTGACCATCATCAGTATTTTGCTTTTCTTCTAAAGGAATCAGTAATGGTTATGATGGGATATTAGTTTGAGAGGTAAAGAGGTGCCATTAAGAACTTGTATTTATCCTGCTGAATCATTCATTGCCTTTCACACTGCTTTTATAAGGTTGTAAGTTTGACCATTAAATATATAACTGAAATATTTACCTACATCTGTAAATTTTTCAGGCCAGGACTCATCTAGCTCCCTCCAAGCAGTTCTTCTTCCCCCTCAGTCAGAGCCTTCACTCTACAACTTCAAATTCTTAAAAGAAAACAACCCCCCGAAATGCCAAGGCTTCCTTTATAGTCTGTAACGTTCTGTTACAAACAAACATTGAATGCAATAATTCAAGTTCCAAGTTCCAACATCAGTGCTGTGTGTTATAGCATGTCAGGTGTTCAGTGAATAATCAGGGCAAGTCACATTTCTCTGTAACTAACATATTTGGTATTTTCAACTCTACCATAGTTTTCAAACTTTATAAATGTTTAATGATGGCATCATTTAATTATGTGTTCAAATTCCAAAGATTGTGTTTGTCATTAATTATTTACTAGGATGAAGTTTTTATTCAATTTTTTGTTCAGTATAGAAGATTTTAGGAAAGGGGACTTCAGAATCGATTTTAATGCCTATTTAATGCCTGACTCACTTTGGCTTTCTGTTGCTTCACAAGCCCTTGGGGAGGCATAGAGTTTAGTCACATAATGCATACTACTGTATTTTAGAAGCATCACTGCATTGGCTATCTGAATACTTAGGGATATCTCATGTATGGGGTAGAGCAGCATGCGAGTAGTAACTCAGATGATGCTGAGAAACTATTCAGTGACTCTGCTACTGAGGCCCCCTCTTCTCAGCTGCTGTTCTAAGTCTTACTCCAGAAATGGCCACATGCTTGGGAGAATCTTTACTTAGTGATATTGAAAGATACTGGCAGGAAAAATAGACCATAATTAGAGCTATATTTCAGTGAGGTACTTAAGTATGTGAGTTCGTCTGTTACTTCAGTGAAAATAATTAAACATTTAAGCACGTGCTTAACTGTCACGCTAGTGAAGGCTCTAGTAATCAGTGCTGGACTTCTGCTTATCCTAGTCTGATTCCAAAATGGCATCGGCTTCCCCTGGTGCATGTAAATGTCGTCAGCGGGTTCAGGAAGTGATGGCCTCTCGTGACGTGATGCGGTATCTTTAGGAATATGAGGCTACTTAAATCTGCACATGGGTGGCTTTTGATTAGTTACTACTGACATGATGTAATCCATAAAAGTGGCGTTAGTGCTTTTGTATCTGGAACTGAAGCCCTTAGCATAAATAGGGCTTCTTCTCCCCCACTTTCAGTTTAATGTTGTATCTTAATGCTATGAAAATGCACGGATTTTTGTGCATTTATGGTCAGAGTCTGTTTGAAAAAGATCCGAATAAAGGACAATATCTGTTGGTTCTACCAGAGAGATCAATTGTTACTCTGTGTAAATCAGCATACACTCCATGAATCCTACAAAATATAGATTATAGAGTGTTTTTTTCAAGGATGGTTAAATTCTACTTATTACATTTGGCTGTGTGGGTCAAGCTGTGCTGAACTGCCCTTTCTTATATGCAGTAGTTTGCCGTGAGTGGAATGTACAAATTTGCATTGCTTTGGGCAGAGAACTAGAAAGAAATGAGCACTGAGGCGTTGTTGGTGAGTAGTATCCCTAGGGAATTGCAGTAGAGAACCTTTTCTGTTACTGTGTTTTTATTTTAAGGCACAGGTAGGGAACCAAGCCTAAATGTGCCAGGAACTCTACAAACATGTAATAAATAGATCAATTCCCAGACCTAAAGAATTTGGGGACTAAGTAAGGTGAAAGACAGTAGGTAAGGCAAGAAGTTGCAAGGTAAAGCATAAAGTAACAAGTCAGATGACTGTTATAGTACACTTGCATCTGAACTATGAGAAGTTTTTGTAAGTGCTAGAAGTGTTACAGGTACTGTTTATCTCATATTGGTACAGTTACATAGTAATTTAAATAAATAATGTAACTGTGCCAAACACCAGAAAAAAAGTCAAGAAGAAAGTTAAAGCATCACAGGATAAAATAAGTAAGTGAATTACCTACAAATTTCTGTGCTTCGTATACGTGCCGCTGCAGTGGAAGGTTCCTACAGTACTGCAAAATGTTTTGGAGGCTCTAAGCTCCTGTGATCCAAAGTGATCTGTCTGTTAGTAGAAATGAGGTTCTCAATACAAGTGTGAGGATATATGCCTCTGTGTGTGACTCTGGTTAGGCTGAATGTGTATGGTAGATAAAACAGAACAAAATGTTTCACAGTATTTAAAAATATACTAGATGAGACTAACATTATTAACTACTTACTAGGCTGCAGAGAAAGGTTGAAATATTTCTTTAGAGCACTGATATCAAAGCAACATATCTGATGCATGTGAAACATCCGCTGTGGGGATTACCTCATTTATCAGGTACATCGTTCAATTAATGTCTGTGTGTCTGTTGCTTTTTCAGATCAACCATCTTGCGTCCTTTATTGGTTCTGATCCATTAAGAATACAAAAGGCCACATTTGTCATATTACTCCAACATGTGTAGAAGCGTCACTGCAGACACACAGTGAAAGTGGGTTATTCTGGAGTATGCAGTTAAGTAGTGGCGTCTGAATATTAAAGAATTTTGGCATGATACAGTTAATTTTTGAAGTATATTCTGAAGGAGAAAGCTTAATATTTAGTAGAATATATTTTGAAAGAAAGATTCTGCCTCATTTCGGTTTGCTGTTGCGACACTGTGCTCATCAGCTGTGTAACACTGTAAGGTACTTCAGCGGCTGTCAGATTTGTAATCTGATGAGCTATACTTGGAATAAACCTGAGTTGATGAAACAATCAGTGAGCCTTTGGCACTCTCAGAACTGATTAGTGAAAATCTAGCCAGTCTTTGCTCATGTGGCACATAACACTGTGCTGTCTATGCTAAGGCTGAATCATCCAGATTTTCCACCGTGACTGACCATTACTTAATGCTAGTAGCTGCTAAGGGCATGATCGCCTCATTTAGAGAGATCGTGTATCCTTTCAAACATGGTAGAATTGTGTTTATGTAGATACTTCAGTATTTGTTGACAATAGTATGTTGTCGCCTATTGTGGGGTTTCTTATTGATATTCCAGACAGCTCTGGTCATTTTTCCATAGATATCAGTAGTGCAGTGACTGCTAAATGCACAGGAATGATTGATTCAAATTTATGCATGTTAATTTTCAGACTTACCGTCTAGACTCCATAAAATTAACCAGTCATCCACTGAGATATAACTGAATTTCAAGGTACTGCTTTACAAACTCTGTTGACCACTCATGTGACACACCCCCACAAAAAGAAGTGACTACTTGCTACATAGCTGATGTATGACACGTACGATACCCTATTCGGAAGATAATATTCCATGCATTATGCCTGTAATAAATGCACTTAACATGGTTCAGGGAAACAAGTATGACTTTTCTATTTGAGAAGGATTTGTACAAACCAATTGATGTGATTACTTGCATGTATCAGATTATGGGATTGGTCCTGAAGTCTGTGGATGTACTTGAAACTACAGTCAAGGTTTGTGACCTTTGTTTGCAAGAAAGCAAGAATACTACAAAATAAACTGATATCTATAGCTATGTAGTGTTATACTGAGTGATTTGAACCAAAACCTGTCTAATAATAATTCAGTGAAATTCAGGAATGTCTTTGGCAGTCTACATTAGTATCAAATAATTATCTCCAGCTAAGATAAAATGAGGGTCAAAACTGATTCTGGCTATTAGAGCTGAAGTGTTGCTTGCTGTATTGAACATGTTAATTTAAAGCTACACTAGGAAGAGATGGGAAAAAAAAGATTCTCCAAAGTGAATTTCATAGTGACTTTTTTGAAAGACTGGACACAAGTTGGTTTTAGAAGTTAAAGGAGGGCTGTTTGCAATTAACTGTATGTTGGTTGGATGGACACAAGCTGCCCTAAGTTGATACTAGTTGACTACTTCTGGTGTTGAACTTGGTATCTCACATTTCGGGCTCTTAAATGGAAAGATTTCATCTCTGATTATAAAATAATGACAGCAGGTTTATAATTTGGCACTTTGTAAAACTCATCAGAATGATAGACATGGGAGGAGGATCATAGCCTAGCAGTCTTAATCCTGACATGCCTTAGACTGGTAAAATTGTAAATTATGTCACTTGGTTAGTGTGGCTTGGTCTAGCCATGCCATCATGGAATCATTGTACCTAGGAGTGACAGGCAACGCCATCTAAAAGTTTTGCTTGGTACCCATAAATACTGTAAATACCATAAATACTGTCTCACCTGTCTATCCTTTCTCTGATGCCTGTTTTCAGATCATTAGATCTGAAATTGATGTTGCTGTGGACTGGATACTGCAGCACGAATGGATGCTGGGACCTTCCTGCCCAACCTGTCCTTTATGACAGGACCCTTTCCCCGCACAGCTGCCCCCTTCATCTGTGTTCTCCTCAAAACCTACAAATACTTTTTGCATGAGTTGCATAGCAGCTCTGCTTTTGCTTTGGAGAAGGATGTGAACAGCTTCACCCATCGCTCCTGTGAGCCCAGGAGCCCCATTTCAGCCCAGCCTGAGGCCATCAGTCCCTGCCCCAGTGACACCGACACTAACACCATAGGAGGGCCAGCCTCCAGCTCTGCCCCAGCCCAGCCCTGCCAAGCTGGGCCCAACCCGCAAGCTGACATCCTGGCCTGGCCTCAGCACACCCCTGTCCCCACGGAGGTGCCTGATGCCCAGGGCCGGGGCTGCCCCTAAGCTGTCCTACTCCCTGGCTGGGATGGTGAGGCTCTGCCCTGCTGGTTCCCTGGGGAGCCCCCACCGCTCCTGCACCCCAGGGAGTTGCTGGACCTCACTGGTGCACAGATGCCACGATAACGTGGTAGAATCAGCACCTAGTAGCTTTAGTATAATTCAGTGTTTTGTGGATTTAGAACCCTGATCTTACAGTGATATCAGCATATTAGCCATTGCGGTAGGAAGAGATCAGGCTGCACAGAACAATATTAGTGTTTGAAACAGTTTGAAAATGTTCAGAATTTTAATATGAGATTATTTTCTTCAGTGAGGAGGGTGCTGCAAACCTCAGCTGATGGATTGTGTGACTAAACCAATTTCTTTCCTATGTGAATACATTAACTGTGATAATAATACCCTGAGAAATCCAGAGGGCCAGTTCTTCAAAAGTAGTTTGATGAAAATTCTCATTCATTTCAAACAGATATAAGTGTCTATGTGTTTTAAAGATCTAGGCCAAAATATTTTAAAATCCACTACATTAAATAGGAATAATGGAAATTAACACCTTTTGACTGTGACTCAGTCTTAGGTGAATGTATTGGTTAGCTGTTCATCACTGTTGTGGTTCTCACCTAACTCTTTAAATTAGTATTTGTTTGGAGTTTTTTTACAGTTAATCAATTTTTCATAATGGCCCCTGTAAATCCAAATATAAAAATATATCCTCAGTTGTTTATATTCCTTTCTTCTAGCACAAGAGGAATGTTTTAGAGTATGAATTTGCATCAGAATAATTCATAAAGCAGAGTTTGTTTCAGGGCTATTTATTTCCTCCCAAGCCGTCTCACAAAGTAGCCATAGTAGAATTATGGATATTGTGATCTTCTTGCGAGTTACTTGTACAGTTGCCCCAGGAGGGCAACTTGATACTGGACAGTGGTTTAGTAGATCGTGGGTGCAAGGTAGAATTGCAGGAGGCATTGCCTGAGAATGCAGCTGGAGCTAACAGTGCTCGATGCGAGGGACAACACAAAGGTTAACATAAGTTTCCATGCTCTGTAGAGTTGTTGAAGAAATCCAAGCAGAGTAAGACATTATGTGTGTTCATCCTAGCACATCACAGACTGTTTGGAAGCATACTGTTTCAGCTAGGAGGAAAAAAACTACATGTATGTGGGTGTCACAGCAAAATGTTTCAAATATATTGGTGTCCAGAATATATCTGGCCACAGTAGGGGAAGATGTAGTATTTTTACATGAAAAATAGTTTTCGTTGTACCCATGAGTTACTTTGGTATTTCAGAGGAACATTTCTGGATAGCAGGTAGGATGGTTCTGTCAGCGTGAGGCGTTTCAGATTCACTAGTAGATATTCCCGTCTAAGCGCCTGTCCTGCAGGGGTCTGTTGCGTTGCTTCTCAGACAGTTTTATGTTGTAAACATTTTGGTTCTTATCAGCCCTGTCAGGAAGCAGACAGTCTGCTGCTCTGTCTATACATTAAATTGTATTCTGAAAATGGAAATATTTGGAACACAAATGCTCTGAATAAATATTCCAAACAGCACAGTGATATAAAGCAGCAAAATAATAAAAATGCTAGGCTCAGACTTGCAAAGTGATAACTCCATTGAAAGCACCTCATAACTGTGGGTCTATTTCCATCTTCTATGATTACACAATGCGGAGAACTATTAGTGGGAAGTCCGTATGTGCAAACCCTGAGGAGGGCATCAATGAGAACAAAAGTTTCCTTTGTGTTGATAATGGTGTGCCTTTGATGTACAAACAGAAGAGAACTGCTTTTTTATGCTTTTTTTTATCAAGAACCCTGTTTTCCCCATTTCTGTTAAAATGTGGCCTCTTTTGTTAGGACTGGTCTATGTGCATTTTTTATTCTATTATGTTCACATCCCTAATGGAAATAGTCATCTTCTGCCATGGGCATAGATGTATAGTGTCAAGATGCCTTATCCCAGAAATGCCTTTTATTCTCATTTTCCAAGACTAGCTTATCATGGAACAAACACCTTTATACCTCTAAGTCTGCATCCACATTAAGACAATTGTACTGCTTTAATTGTACTTTTATAATTAAAATGATATGACTTCTGCATGTGCACTTACTTCAGTGAACACATTGCTTTTGAAATATTTTTGAAGATATCCATCTTATTCCTAGCATGTTTGTGTATAATCCTACCTCTCACTACCAGTAGTTTATTACGTGTATCTTAAGTCCCTGATGGTGCATTGTATCCTCAAGTCATTTAGCCCTTTCTCTGTTCATAATGATACCACTGACCCCTCTGAGGCAATTCCTTGAAAGGAGATAACAGTTTTTCCCCTGCCCTTGACCAGTAGGCTGACTTTAGTGTTGAGCTCTCCTGAGAACACTGTTCTGTTTCCCTCAGGAATGTGAAAAAGTAATTTCCCCAGATAACAGCCAAAAACACAATTAAGCTTAGATTAAAGAAAAGGAGGATTTATTGGCATTTTATGGAATAGAGAGGAAAGGAAAATAAAAGATGGACGATATTAAATTGCCTGAAGTGGAGACACAGACTGTCCAGTTGCTAGCATTACTCTTCAGTTTACAGAATAATTGGTGGGTTTTTAGCTGGTTTTAACCATGGAACAGTAAAACACTGGCTCTCCCACAGCCCAAAGCCATGTCTTGTCTTTTTCTGTCGGAGCTGGAAAGACGGTGACATGCTGTCTTTGAAACACTGTGTGTGGCTGGAAAACCCGCTCAGTGACTTGGTGTCAGTAGTTACAAAACATGTTTATTTTCCCCATGGGATGTTAAAAAACATGCAAATTGGGCCAAGTATACAAGATTTTAATTTCCGTTTTCCTAGTACACTGTATTTTAGCACATGATTTTTAACACCTTTTGTACAATGTATTTTACAACTCTTTGTGATCTTTCAGAGGATCCGTTGTCTTCCCATCACCTATTTAAATGGGACACTAGGTAGTTCCTAGCTTGAAACACAAGAAAACAAATTATTTGCATATCTTTAATTAACCCTGTCTTTGTGTAGATTAAGATTGCCTTTAGTAACTGTCAGGTTTCTTGGCCAGTTGAATAAACAGCTTCTTGCATGCATTTCAATTATTGCACTTTTGTATTGCTAATGAGACTAAGCAACAGTTTCTTGGAGGCAATCTTAATTTAGCGATTTCATTCACATTTTTATACAGGTACAGTGTTCCAGCTATGTAATTAATGGTGCCATCTCAGCTTTAGAGGTGGATAGAGAATTAAAAATCAGCATGACAAATACATCAGGTATAAAGCAAATTGTGAAGCCATGCTATATTATTTTCATACCACAGAGTCCCAAACTTCTTTGGAGTGTATGCAGAATATCATAGTACAGACGATTCTGTCCTCAGAAGGCAGCAGCCAGGTGAACAGTATCTGACTTGGGAAGGTTGAGTCATGGCCAGAACATGACTCGTGAATAAGACATGCCATCTTCATTACTGGGGGCAGGCAGGGCTCTAGGGCTTCTATGGCTTCATTAGGAGGGTTTCCTCGTGGCGAACTGAGTGAGCTCACCAGTCTTATTAATATAGCCAAACTCCTACCAAAACCAATGTTTATGTGTACAATTGCATATTTTGAAGTTCCAGCAGCGTTCAGAATGCTCTACAGGCAAAGCTGTGCTCTTATGGACAGGTGCAAAAGCAGTGGGATAAACTGTAGTAGGATGATTTGTAAATGAGCCTTAGGTCTTTTGTAGTTAGGTAGAGGAGACTTGATTAATTCTCACTATACTATTAAAACTAGGATTCAGCTTTTTGGCCAGATTACTTCAAAGAGGACTTTGGAGCTAGGAAAGCAACCAGAGATATTTCAGGGTCAAATGGTAAAACAGCATCAGGGAAGGTTAGAGGGATGCATTTGCAAGTCAAGAAGACATTGAAGGGGATCTAATTATAGGCTTAATCGCTGTAGGTAATGACAATTCAAGCTACTATATTTAACATAGCCTGGATAGTATAACCGAGGTCATCCAACAAACGAATCGACAAATCCAAAGCAGATTTTCGAGAAACATTTAGAAAGGAATGGAAAGTCTTAGACCCTCTGAAGCCAAGAAGACTTTTATTACTGAGTTAAGTTTTCCAGCAGAGCCCAGATTTCATCCTATGCATAGGACTGTGGCTTTGTTTCAGAAAACATCTTCAATGCGTTTATTCATGAATTTCTAGTAATGTGTCTGCTTAGCATTTTGCTGGAGCAGTGCCCATGATACGCTGTGGGTTTTAGAGCTGGAAGTTGAACCAGGGTACGTACTATGGTCCTATTACCAAATCCATCACTGGCTTGCGTTTTGACTTTGGCTGAGGCACGTGTGAGTGTTTATGATTATTTGCTCCCAAGTCTCTCCACATCTAAACTACCTATCTGTCTTCATAAAAAGCTTAAACATCTATGATGAATAGTGCTGTAGAAGTGCAGTAACTTGATGTTTTCAAGGAGGAGACAAACAAGGGCCAGTGAAAGAGTTGACTAGGTGGGTGAATGTAGCTGTATTCTCTTCATTCCCACTTGTCCATATTTGTAGTTCACAAAAGTGGAAACAATGTGATATTAATTCATGGTCTATAAAACAAAATCACATTTTTAGTCTTGCCTTTCAATTGGTCTCATTTTTATGAACTTTGCAGTTGTGTTTCACTTGGGATGCATTTGGCTGCTTGACAAAGTGACTGGAGATTTATAATTCCTTATTAGTAACTCAGGGCTCTAAAGGGAATAACAGGGTACTTATTTACTTTTCTAGGTCAGACTCATGATGTAGGAGTTTAATGAACTTCTGCTAAACAGGAACTGAAGCAGAATTAAAATCTCAGAGTGCATCTGTCCAATAAGGTTATTCATCTTATTTTCTATAGGTTAGATATTTTTTCCTTGTGCAGGGCTGTTTAGGCTGCACTTTCTAAGTAATCAGCCAAGAATATGAGACTGTCATATAGAACCTGGTATTAAGTCAATACACTGATGTGATTTTGCTCTGAAATTACATTATGTCAGATAACTGTATTTATGTATCAGTGTTCAGGGCAGCAAGATCCCAGTTCGAATGTGCTGAAAAAGAGTTTGTGATTCATGTTAGCAGCTAAACTATTGCTACAGTTTTGATGCCTCTCAGATATTGTTTGAATCAATAAGGTGGGTACTTCTCTGTCAAGAACACATTCAAATCTATGTTCAAGAAAAACAGTGCAGTATCTCTGCTTCCCTGTAAATGTGAAGGGAATACAGTGTTTCATATTCTCACAGGAGGTACACATTGGGATTTACTTGAAATTACAAAATTAGTGATGGAGATGAAGATGCATGGAAGAAACACAAAAACGTTACATAACCACAGCCATGCTTTTCACTTGACTTGTGTTGCAGGAAATAACATCTCCTCTTTATTGAAAAGAAGAGTTTGTATTACATTCAGAAATGTATGTGAATCAAATGTGTAAAACAATAATATATTTGAAGATCTTAAGTATTTCAATAGATACTGTTTAAGCCTTGGAGGTATAACAGTATGCACATAAAATGCCAAATCTCCTTGGTTTATGCAGTATTTAGTAAATATATAGCCATTAACATATTTTTAAGCACTATACAATTACCTGGAAAAAAAAAAACCCAAAATACAAACCAGGAGATAATGGAAAGCAATGAGTGAGGGATTATGTCTTAAATATCCTATCTTCATGATTATTCATGGCTCTGAAGAAACACCTTCCTTTACGCTGTCCTAAATGCCGATCCTGAAATAAGTTCCTCTGCCCTTTTCTCAAAAAGCAGAGATCAAGGTCACCTTTGCAAAAAACCATCTAATCCTCAATTAAACAAGGAGGTCCTCTGCTTTGCCCTGAAGAGTAGCCTGGTGGTTAGAACGCTTATCTAGAATGCAGAAGGCAAAACCTTCATGTCTTCCTTGGGCAGAGGTGATTTACAGTTCTTTCTCTAAGGATACAACCCTAATCTCTAAATTACAAACTAATGTGGGGGTCAGAGCACTTTGTGCTTCGTGTTGGAGCTGTGCCTCTAGGCCCAAAGAACTGAGCAGGTGGGAGTGTGAGCCGAAGGCTGGGGAGAGCTTGGTTCAACCCCTGCTCGTCTTTCTGTGTATTATCCAATGACCATTTTACATAGAACTCATGAAAGTCCTTGGTGCATTGACTAGCTTCTTTAGCCTTCAGGCAAGCATGTTGTACAGTCTCTGTTCACCATTTTGTCTTGTTATTCACATTAGATTTTCTTTGGCTGATTTCTGCATCAAGTGATGGAAAGGAGTATTGAACTTTGAATTCTTTTTCTGCCTTACTCCTCATCAACCAAGTTGCCAACTGCCAGAGAGTGCAGAATCCTAATTACTCTCTCTGATACAAAAAAGAGAAAGAACCTAGCTCGACATTTGGATCCCAGGTGCTAAGAGATACATGGGAGAAAAATAAAATGGCTTTTTTATTAAAAAAATCTGATGTGGAAGAGAGGGAGGACAGATTTTATATTTGCTTTTCTGGTTTTAACTGGAGAATACTTGCCTCGAGAGCAATAAACTACCATTATTCTTGCTTGTAAAAAGCACTTAAGAAGCAGGACTGCAAATAGTAAGATGAAATTCGTATTTAATAGTAAGCAAGCAAGGCTCTGCCCATGTGACAACTAAGCAGAGAAGTAAACAAAGGAAGCTTTCAGAGCATTACTGGTCAGTCTGATTTTGTAGCTGGTCAGTGGGAGGACCAGGTGTAGTTGTTTGTTTGCCAAAAAGAAATGCTAAAGAATTGGAATTTCTAGAGCTTTTTGGGGGAATGCCTTGTTGAAATGGCAGTGGTGGTTGTTGGCTTCTTTAGGATGTAGATAATGGGAATAACTTTGTAGGTGCTACTGTTGATGGTCAAGGGAGGAAATCAGATGCCAGACCTACACTAAGGAGCCCTGTAGGTGTTGAGGGAGGAGAAAATGTGTGATCATGGACTGGCACAGTTGTTCTGGAAGAGACTAATGCAGAAGTATTTGTACCTGTAAGTCTGGTAGAATTTGGCTTGCTTGTGAGGGGGTGATGCATTGCCTAGTACCAAGCACTTCTTTACCATATAGCTGTATCCCTGATAGGACGGCTTTTTTGGCATAATATACTTGTTTTGCTATAACAATAATGTGCCTCTAGAATAAAAATGACCTAAGAATGAGAAGGGCTGAATACAGAGGAAGAGTGTCTCTCTTTCGCTTTGGGAGGGGTCGGTAGAGACAATAATGTAATAATAGCATTCCTGTCCTATTCATTGATATGGATTTTTTCCACTGAGCTATATGAACTACCTTGAAAACTGGGTCAACTTAAATGCTGTCACAAATGCTCATCACCAAGCGTATATTGCTGCATACCTGTCACACTTGGCAGCTGGAACGAATTTCGTGAAGAGACTGGGGTAAGAGGTGAAGCTCAGCAGGATTATTGGTTGTGAAGGAATCACACTTTTGCAGCTTGTCTGGTACAAAACAAAGGAAATGGGGCAAAATTGTGCTTAATACTGATAAATACAAATAGTATTTGTCTTTTTGTTTTTAAACTGATGGTTTTTGTTAGTCAAATTTATTTGCATGCATTTGGTAAATGCAGTATTATTCCCATGGTGGATTATTCCTGCTGCTTAAGAGACTGAATTTATTGACATATCTAGATATGGAAATTTACTGGGAATTGCTTGAAACCCTTTAGGGGTTTAAAGTTCTTTAAATGGAGTTACTTTCAGTGCAATAATGGGATTGTTGGTGATAAATTACAATATTACATATTTACTGCTATCCAAGGAAGAGGTTTTTAGAAGATGCTATTTCTTTTAGGCCAAAATGAAGTTACATGGATGAAAGCCATGGTGTCCTCTCATGGCATATCCTTGCTCCAGCAACTCTTGATGATCATAGTTTACTGTAGAAAATTCAGGATTTGTGCCAGCGAACAACAGCATCTCATCCGAGTTGAACTGTCTAGTAACGCTTGGGAAATAACAGCATGTATGATTGATGTGCCCCTCTGGTGCATGTCAGTAGGTAGCTTGCCAGCCTGGAGAGAGCCAACGTCAGGGCTCAAGCCTGTACTTTCCTCACCGTGTTAACACAAGCTGAAAGCATCTTCTGAGACAGATCATAAGCTTTCCTGTGTGGATAGGAAACTGGTAGGGAGCAGTAGTTAAAGTTCAGGCTAGCTCTACAGCTAAAGCCTGCCCTAGGAGTGATTCTCATCTGTATCTATATCCATTCAGTCCTTGGCTTTTTCACTGACAATGCCTTCAGGATGCCAGAAGGCAGTGGTGGCTTTGTGATGCGAATCAGTCCTGCCAAGTCTTACTTTCTAAGAAGGCGACTCATTCATTTGGGATCAATTTTTAAGGCAGCTTGTAACATCTCTCTCATTTGGCATGAAGGATTTTGCCGAGCGTTTCAATGAGACAGTTACAATCTCACTCAAAATTTTTTTAAAAAAATTTCCTTTCATTCATATTGTCACTCTGAGAGTTGTATGTGAGTGCCAAGAACTGGACAGAGAGACTGAAAAGCAATAAATTCGCTCTCCCAGGGTAAGCAGAAATTTTGCCTGCAAGAATGAGTTGGGAGAGTCGCTGGGTTATTCTTGGGAGGAAGGCAAGTGCAGAGAGGACAAGAGTGGTCCAAATGACCTTACTGTTTTTACCAGGACATATGGCAGGTGGCTCCTTAGTGGCCTGTTCTTAAGAAGAAGTGGAGGGGAAGGAGCACATTAAAGTCTTTTGCTAAAGCGTGAAGAGTAGAGCAAATAGAAGCTCCAGTGCATCTGTTTGAGACGGAGGGAGTAGGAATAGACGTGCTGAAAAATGTGTGGCATGTCCTGGAGAACAGGGACGGAGCCAGCAGCAGTGTGACCAAGCACAGAGGAGCTGCTGTGATGCTGAAGGCGTGTTAGCCTGCAGAAGCTTTGTGTATACAGGAAATTCTCAGGTTTTGTTGCAGAACTGATTTTGGGGAGGAGGACCTATTAAACTGAGGCAGGGGAAATGCTGGGCTTAGTTAGTTGGAGGCAGAACACCTGAAGCACTGTTCCCCAAATCCCTGGTGGGTGTCCTGACACTAACAGGGTTAAAGAGGAGAATTATGATGCAACACTTCCCAGTGAGGACTATTCAAAACTTCTGGGTAGAGAGTAGATACAGATTAAGTAGCAGTATCTCAGTTGTGATAACTACAGAAGTCTGAAGTGAGCATATACGACCATTCTTCACACATTCCCTAGATATAATAGCTCTGGACAATCTAAGTCAAACAATCAGAATTTGTGTCCAACTAATATATTGGTTTACAAATTGTAAGCCCTAAATACTAGTATTATATTTGGAGTTTATTTTTTCCTTTGCTTTTGAAGTTTCATTGTGCACTTAACGTTACACTTTTCAGTTTCTCAGCCACTCTGAGAAACTGTTTCTCTTCTAATCCCATCACTCTGGCAGCTGAAGATTAAGAAAAACATGCAATATTATGAAATAGATAATAAAATTTTAACAATTGGCAATAAGGTAAGAGTAAACAGATCGTCAATCTAAGACTACTACACGCAATATTTCATCCTTCTCTGTAGGTGATGCCTGAGCCAAGAAAAGCCTTATGTGGTCGCTAGAAGGAAGGTTGTCTAAGGTCCAGAAATGCTGTTAATTTGCAGGTTTAAGTCATAAGCAACTGTCACTGTGTTCACAAGAGAAAAAAAACCCCAGAATGTAGACCCTGAGCTTTTAAATATATTGAAGTTACCAAAATATGCTTTGTTAAAGTGACAGCTATATGTTTTTAACAAGTGACGAATACATACAGAAAACACATTTTATTAACTGTCCATAGGGTGCAGTTTGTCCATATGAAGTCTTTGGTAACCCTATGCTGAGAGCAAATACAAAAGAAATAGAAAAAAAGATTGAAATCTATAGCGTGCCTGGCTGATTTCTATAACATCCTAAAATTCACATTCACATTCTCAATTTTTGATGCGCTCCCTTCGTCCTTCAAAATGGATTTCAGGGATGTTTCAAATGTGTTCTTAATTTACCGTATGTGCTTCATTTATGTTGTATCACTGCAATGGCATATATGTGGCACAGAGATTTTAGCCTAGAAAATAAAGATACAGTGGGGAGTGAGCAACCATGAAAGAAAGGAAAAAAACACTGAAAAAACAGTGAGTGGAGAAGCTTGGTGCAAAGGAAGCAGCCCAGATTTGAGAGAGAATTCAGTGCTGCCAGCCTGCCTTTGAAAGCTTGCTGAAGTGTGTTAGACAGTTGGAAACAGAGTTGTAAATGGGAAATTTAATCTCTGGCAGCGAAATTTAACTGATGCTGGATAAAGGGGAATCTCCTGTGATGCTGTGTGGCTAATTTTCACAGAGAATGTTTAGTTCTTTCAGATATTGCAAGACTGCATTTACCACTTTAGTAAACAGAAATTGCTGCTTGTGAAAATCCATTTAGTAAATGTTATTTTGGAGGGTGTTGGCATCTTGCGCAGTACTGAGGCTTCTTTATGCACTTTTAACCTGACCTGCTAAACAACTGCAAGTTTCCCTTCATTCAATAAGCTTTAGCTGAATAAAAACTCCTACCAATTCTTAATAAAATAATCAGATAGGGAAAGGCATAGTATTGAGATGAATGGTTAATATGTGGAAAATTATTCAAGACAGCAATATTCTGCCTGCAATTCTATTAATTTTATCAATGCATATATAGTGCACAATTATGGTATATATGAATTACATACACCCATGTGCAGTAGACTGCATGGTATCTACCAAATCTTTACACTGTAAATAATTTACATTTATTGCCAAGCAGAATCAGAATTTTCCAATCTCAGAGGAAAATAAACTCTTGTCAGCCCGTCATGTTGTCATTATTACTGAATGCCTAGTAACCATTTCCACAAATGTAAAAGTCTAGACATCCTGTGTCTTCTTGGAAGAGATAAGTTGATTGATTCCTGCAGCCAGTTTGCTCAAGATGCAACTGTCTTTCTCGAACTTGATGTAGCATTTGCTCTAAGAACAACAAAGAGAATGCTAGTACTTGTTTGTGCTTTGGGCTAATCTGGAAAGGGTAGAATATTTTATTTTATATTTTATATACCCCCTGCTACTAGTCTTGCTAGCAGGGAGAAAGGAGGCAATTTTTCTACTGTGATACTCACAGTGCTTAATTAATACTCACCAGAGCTAAGCCCTGTAGAAAACCACAGATAAGATTTTTTGTTCTTGAAAAGGAGAGGCTGACTAACTACTAAGACCTAAATTGCCACGCGTAACACGGGAAGTATGCGGTTATTTCTGATTAAGATGGTGTGTTAACGTTTTGTCTGTCTGTGGGCTTGAGTTGGTCATTCCAGTCTTCTACTCGGGAGGGACAAACACGTAAAATATTGCGAGATAATGTTGGATAACTGGTCTTCAAACAGGATTAAAAGGCATCATTCAGAACATGCGAGAGAAAGCTGTTTCAACGTGCAGAATGCACAGAACCAGATTGCTTCAGACTATATTCATCTGCAAACAAGAAATATATATGTAATTCACATTTGCATGGTAAGGGTTTGCACACTGCACAGAGCTTGCATAGCCTATACTTCGTAGGCAAATACTGTTGAAGCAATTCAGGGTGGCGATCAGTCCAACTTGTGTCACTTCCCTAATTTGAAAATCCCGTTGACAGAGTTGCAGAAGAGAGCTGGTTTGACATAAAAAAATGTGCATTGAACTTGAGTATATAGTTTGTCTGTGATACAAGTGCTGCCTCTGTAATGCAGATTTCCTCTCTTAAGAAATATTCACTTCAAAGTGTTATGCAAACTACTGCACTACAGCCGCAGCCATAGAAATATACTGCAGCATGTCCCAGCTATTACACACACCTGTCGAGCGCAGGGATTGAAAAAACCAATCAGCCAGCAAGCACTAGGATCGCACTGGTACGATATTTTCTGCCAGTTTAAAAATAAAGACCCAGGATGGGGTTGGTGTAATGTCCAAAGGAAGCCTTTTGGGGATGCCAAGCCATGGCATTATGCTTTTAACCTGTTGTCAGCCCAGAAGGCCACTACCTGGCAAACCAGAAATGTCTTCCATTTATGCACAAAAAAGTGAGCACTAAGCAGGGCATGTCTTTATTAGCTCTGGGAAAGAGTTAGCAAAGGCTAGAATTTATTACAACGTAGTGTGGGAAGAAATTAGTCATCTGTGATGTGGAGTAGGATATTTTCTCTTTCACATGGTTTCTCCATTTTTGCCTTGTAAGCCACTAGCACTTTCCTGCATTTTAGATGATTCATTTGCATTTTCAGTTTGTACATTTCCCTTTCTGGTTTTGCTCTTCATTGGCAGATAAGAGGGAAATAGATAAAAGAATTAAGGGAAAGGCGGTGAGCACACCCAAAGCCGCAGCAGAATGGTTTGGGGAGAAGTGGTGTCTTTAGATACTGCTATGGCATCTGGATACTTGGGAACTACCTCCATGTGTGTGAACTAAACATAGAAATGCCAAGGTACTTACTTATAAAGGGCCCAATTTACAAGTCATGTGTCACTTTTTGCACTGAATAACTGATTTGTATTTGCAGTTAACACCATTTGTGTCTGAGATGATAGAAAAGTAAATGTAGTGTCCCTCTAGCCATTCAGACTTGGGACTGCAATGTGAAGTATAATGTCGGGCAGTGCCTCACCTAGTCTAATTTATGGCTTTGGAACAGCTTGTTACCCACCCGGTGTGGGACCGGGTAATGGGAGTAAAGAAACCCCCCACCTTTTCACGTGCCCTAACAGCAGATTGCCTGGTCTGCAGAGCTTTGCTGCATCAAAAGTAGATTAAGTCTTTATTTAAGAATCACAGGATGGTGATAGTGCTCTTAAACAGTAGCTGCTATTAAAATGTCAGCATTGCTGTCAGTCACCACCGAGTACCTGAGTTAACGCTGTTTCCCCTGAAACTGAGAATGGAAAATAGTTTGCTACTTAAAGTGAACTATTGTAAATGAGGAGCACAGATCTAATCCTTTCTGATATGGCTTATTATCCATCTGTAAGATTAAAAATGTATGTTGTATTACTTCAGGGGTTGCACTGACCTCTAGATTTCATGCTTCTAGGTTTTACTACTTCTTATGTACCGTTATGTTTTTGTTCCATATTTTGGCAATATCAAAGCTTAGTCATATATGTGAAAGGAAATGAAAAGTTACAGATAACACCCTAATTGTCCATTTTATGAAAACTTTAGGGATTTGTCTTGTGAGCATTGTGCAAAATAGCAGATATTGATATCTTAACTAATTATTCAATCAAGGATTTGGCAGGTCGGTCAATGGGAACGATGTACAATGGACTAGAATTGATCACACTTCATTTCCCATCAATTGGCAGAGCAAATGGTAGCTCAGATGATAAGTTAGGATCATTGCCAGTCATTTTTGGGCTCATGCCTTCCGTTTTTTCTTCCTTTTTTTTTTCTTCCGAACGAGAACCCCCAGACTATTTGATGAAAGTGAATGTCCTCTGATGTTGGTGAATAAAGCAATGCAGAGTTTTTGTAGCCTCTGAGGGACGTGAGACTATTTCTGGCTCCATAATTGATGCTGCTGCATAGTCCTGTAATCACCTAACCTTATTGAATTGTCCCCATGTGAAGATTTGATTTAAAATTTAGTAATCATTATACATCATTTATTTTCACATAGATTACAGGTTCATCTGTAAAGTGACAGAATTTCACCCTAGAGCTCTTTGAATGTTCGGCTCTTCACTTTTACTCTTTTTGGATATGCTTGTGACACTTCCAACTTTGGTGATTTACTAGCAATTAGTAGGCTTCCATGACAGATTTATTGTAGCTTTCCAAAGAGTGATGAATCAGGTATGTGGCTACAAAGAAGTGGTTCCCTAGAACTTTTACTTAATACAGGAACACAGAGTTAGATCCCCTGAAGAACTTTGGTGTCTAAAGCAGGACTTAACCCAATTGAAAGCTCCGCTCCTAAACCTAAATGTAAAATTGCAGTTTAAAAAAATCTTTGCTTAGCTGCTGTCTAACCCGGAAAGCACGTAAATCAACTCGCTGTTCCCTCATTTGAATTTCAAGTGAACTCAATGCCTGCACTTCTTTTTCTGCATCTGCCAAAATCTTTGCCTGATTCCTGTATAAGGCTGCTCAGGAGCTGGAAATTAGAATTTCTTTTTCCCAAATGCTCTGCCTGGTTCGGCAGACCCACCTTACACTCATACAGCCAGCCATGCACCTAGAAACGTAGCTGGAAGGGATGGTGCCATCTACCCATAATAGGAGTTGTTTCTTCCTGTCGCCGTTGGCTAGAAGGTAGTTCATACTTGGTGTGAGGTTTTTACATGCATTCCAGTTTCTGCTGTTGTGCTATTTTGTTCCTGTCAAAAAGGTAACTTACTATTATCTTTCGGGATAGGGACTGATTCCTTAGGAAGCAGTGAATATTCAAAAATAATTCAGTTGTGACAGGACCAAATGTTTTTGCATTAACAAGCTTTCTTTTGAAAATTTATTGATCTGTTCTTTTTATTTGCTTTCCCAGATGTCTATAGCTGAATACTGATTGAAAAAAAATCTCATTTCTGACGTGAAACCATCCACATGTTAAACAAATACACACTGAACCAAAATAAACTATTTTAATAACTTATTTTTTTAATTAAATGCAAATGTAGCATTCATTGCAGTCTGTTAAAGCAAACAAACCCCTCAGCGCGTTTAGCATGTTAAAAAGAAGATTTTTGCTGTGTTCACAATGTTACACAATAATTAAAAAGGAAACCAGCTAAGCCTTCAGAACCTGTCCCCTTCTATGGAATGTAATTAATTTCTGTTTAATTATAATAGTAGGGCCGTAGTGTGATTATTGTTTTTGAGGGGTAGAAATCCTGCACGGTTGCTGTTTTTTGTCTTTTGGGAAGCAGAACACATGACAGAAGGGGAAAGATTTGAACCACAGTCCAGATGTAATTAAACGCTGACATGTCAGTGGAGTTCGGCTGCTCGTTTCTTCAAATGTGGATTTCCAGGACGGAGGCTCCTCCCGGCTGTACTGTGCAAACAGGAGCAACAGTTTCTCCTGGGAGGATGTGTTGTTTTCTCCTCGGATGCACAAATCTGGGAAATAGGCAGGCCTGACACAGTGCAGACACTGCCATGCTCAAGCTGAAATTCCCACTTTGTTCACGCTGGTTTTTACGATGTCAGGGTGCCAGCTGTCCTCAGGGGCTCTCCCTTGGGAGCGCTGTGGACACTTGTGGTCTCACTGTGCCTGCGACTGGGCAGGCCGAGTCAGGATTATGCTCTCATGCCATCTCCTGGCAGATTGTCACCGTGTTTGCCTCTCCACGCTGTCAGTGTCCCTTCTGCCCTGCCCTATCCTCTGCAGATGTATTTGTCACAGCATGCAAGCCCAGTGAGATCAGCGTGAAAGCCAGTGGGGCTGCGGGTGGCCTTGCGTGGGCACGGTGGAGGATTGGAGAGGATGGCGCAGGTACAGGGACACTGTGCAGAGCCCTGCTGGGGATGCTGCGGGCTGCGGGGGTCAGATGTTACACCTGCACAAGGTGCGTGCAGTAAGGTGGACACGACTGCTGGGCGTGCCACGAGTGTGAAGCATCAGGCAGCTCCCCAGAACCACCTGATATATGTGGACGAGGGGGCAGCAGAAAGGCTGGTACCACCGCGCCCTGCCAGTGAGGCAGTGGGGTTTGAGCAGCTGCAGGCAGAGTCTCCTGGCCCATTCTGCTGCAGGGTGAAGCAGCCCTTGAGGGCAGATCAAGGGCCATGCAGTAAAGACAGGACGAACCACCTGGTCACATCTTTGTTCAGTGGAGTGAAGCGGTTACACCCGATGAGTAGCTGGTCTTTCTCTTTTTAATTCTTTGCTGAAAGATTCCAATACAAAAAACTGTCAACACTTCAGTGTTTCTCCCCTATGAGAAGAAAATACTCTGCCATCTCTCCTGAGAGTTGAAATTGTAGCTCTAGAGAGGTCTAGGTTTGTCAAAAATGCTGTTTAGGTGGGTGGGCATTATTTGGGGCAGTAAAGCTGGAGAGATGACCTACATGTCCAGCGCAGAAAAAGTACTTTAGAATATGCCTATTGCTCTGAAGAAACTGTTTGACAGAAGTTAATTCACGTGAAACAAGAATCCTGGGCTGCAGCCAGGCGTGGTACAGAGACCTGAAAAGCAAGCGCTGGTTACAGAATTTAAAATTTCCTGCTGACAGGTATCAGTTAGATGTCAAGGCATTCAGTAATGGTGATTTGAAACAATGAAA
Source organism: Fregata magnificens (assembly GCA_013389945.1). Taxonomy (NCBI): domain Eukaryota; kingdom Metazoa; phylum Chordata; class Aves; order Suliformes; family Fregatidae; genus Fregata; species Fregata magnificens. The sequence goes on from WAAD01022322.1 coordinate 60,570, forward strand.
GTTTAAGAGATACTTTGAAAGACCTCTGCAGCCTAGCACTTCTTGGTCATGCTGCCATGTTCTCCTTTTCATTCTTCCGTGACCACCACCACCATCACCCATCTCATCGTAGCATTTTGATTGAATTTTATATACATTCAGTGTCACTAAAGAAAGCAGTACCATCCACCTATCTTCTTTTTTTTTCTGCCATGTTCTTATTTCTCTTTGCCTTCTGTTCCCATTGTGAAATGGATCCAAGGGGTGATCCAGTGAAATATACTCCTTTCCCGCAACCCAGGAAGAAGTGAGCAGGAATTGTTTAATGTCGCTACCAGGTAAAATGCACTTCAAATGACTCACACATCACATCCAAGGAGTACAATTTAGGACTAGTAATGTAAAATAAAAAGCAGATAAAGTGTATAAAGCACCCACAAATCCCCTGGGACTCTGGTACTCTACATTGCACTTCTTTGCAGGAAGGTTTCATCTCTGTTGCTGCTCACTAAAAGATGATTCTTTTTTTCCTGATTTCTGCACTATCTGTTCTTAAACCTACCTCTTGCCTCTTCTCTGTGGCACACCCTTCTACACTTCAGATTTCTTGACCAAATGCATTGGGTAACTGTGGATTTAAGTTATATCATTTCCCCAGTTATAGATAAGCTACATCTTTAAGCAAGGAATATTACTGAAGAGTGTTAGCCAAGTGCCTGGGAATCATACTTCACTCAAATCAGTTGACAGTAAAACATAAATAAAAGCAATTATGTGCCACAGCCACAAGAGGTGGCACAGTTATACACGTCTGTATACATAGATACAGAAATAGACTTAACTCTACTTCTAGCAAGGTCAACCCCCCTCTCTCCCTGTAATTAGCTGACTTGCTATCAGCTCTTTCCTGGCTGAGTTTTTCAAGGACTCCGTCTTCTCATTTGCCCTGAAGCTCAGGGTACCTTCCTCAGAGAGAGACCTTTCTTTCTCTCTAGCCAGCCTTTTTCTCTGGTTCCCCCAGAGATTCCAGTTAACCTCATCCTTTTCACCCGAACTTATTTACCCCTAACTTATTCAGAAGATAGTGTTGACGTTCTGCTATAAGTTGAAGAGCATCTCTTTGGAGAAGTAATGCGACGTTGGCAGGCAGAGTGCCATCTCTTGTACTTGATTGTCTAATTAACCCTTGGTGGTCAGTGCATTTCAGTGCTAAATGTTTCTATCCACCGAGTGTTTAATTTCATATTAACCTGCACACTGACAAATGGACTCGATACAAACATCCTGATCAGATAAATATGTTTATGTGTTTATTTTTGTCTCCTGGTCAGGACTGTGATAATAGTAAACAATTGGAGAGACATATTTGGAATGCTTGAGACCCTTTAAAAAAAAAAAGAGCCAAAGAGCTGACCCCTGAATTCAAAGGATTATTTTTCAAATTTAGGTGTAGTCCAAAACCCAGTTAAAATTAGTAATGCATAGTTGCAGATACAGATTTTTAAACATCTGTCTTCAAGATGTTTTCTTTTCATCTGGTTTTAGTCCAAAACCAAATATACAAATGTTGTAGCCCAAAACACACTCTCTTTTTCTTCTCTACGTGTGTGCATAGGAGAAGTTCCCACTGACTTTCTGCATCCTGTAGCTATTGAATGAAATGGACATTTTGACCGGTTTTCCTGCCAGTATTGGTTTCCAGCATCTGTCTTTAGTGTCAATATGCCAATGATTATGGAGGCTACCTTGGGACCCTGCTGCAGAGGTGGTACAACTTCATGTATTGTTGAACCTGATATATCCTTAGAAAAAACATTTTAAACTCAGATGTAGTATCTTCTGGCAAAAAAAAAAAATTAATCTCCATTTGTTCCCTAACTGGAAAGAATTGCCAAAACATACCAAAGCAGACAAGAGAAGTTGATGTGAAAACTTTCTGAAGCAAAAATCCAGACTGTCCAATACCTTTTCTATAGGCGGTTGACATAATTCCTGTTTTTCTGACACGTCAGTGGTAACAATTTGCATAGTTAAGACACCACGCTTGTGGCTTTATTGCGTTTTAGTGCAAGTACTTTAGCTGCAGAACAAAAGTAAAGCAGTTTGATGTAATATGGATGTCTATTTGCACTCCTTTTAAGATAAACATTAGGCAATAACCATTTCTTTAGAGCCTGTATATTGTTCATATGATTCTCTCTCTTGTATAGCAGCTCATGTTCATCAACATGATACATTCCTGCCTGATTTTCCAGTTCTGTCTTTCATTGAGGATATTCTTTTCTTTCTCTGATTGCTTTTTCTTCTTAGACCATTACTCTAGTTGATAGCTTCAGGTTATCATTGTATCCTATCTCCCTCTCCAATAAGCCTATGATTGATACTAATCTTCCTCATGGGACACATTTATAGGATGCAGGATGGAAACTACTCTCTAAATCTTAGCTTTATATGTGCTGACAATTTGCAAGGCTGCACCTTATATTCACTTCAGGTGGCTTAGGGGAAAACATCAGCACCTGGTAATCATGCTTCCAAATAAGAAGAGAAATGCACTCCATATACTAAAAGTTATCTTGTTGTTCAGTCTCCTGTGCTCCTTCTATTTTATGTAACTAGAAAGGGGCTCGGTTTCTATAGGTGGTCAATGTCCTGTAACGAAACTCATGCCTTTTCTTTCCAGTGAGACGAGCCATATTTTAATTAACCTAATGGAAGCTTTGACTAGCAGGCAGTCCCCTGAAAAAGAGTTAATGTGCCGGAAAACACTTCACACAAGCAGAAGACTCTTCATTGACTAATGTGCTTAACGGTACTTTTTCTAAGAAAATTATCCCAGTGAAAGCTTTATGGAGTGCATTTGTTTTTCTATTTTTCTTTTCATAATATAGCCTCATGTTTTGAAATTGAATTAGGTATGTCTAAGGACCTTTTGAAAATAGAACTATTATATTTTTACTACAGGTTTTGCAGATGCCCATCAGTATAGTATGATGGAAAACAAAAATATTCCATTCCTTAGATGACTAAAACCCAGGGCGCTGTGATTACTACTGTGATGAATGCATTTGCTGAAGTTTAGCTATTTCACTGTTTCTACTCAACAGATATCTGAAGGCAGAGTCCAGTTATATAATTAACTCTGAAGAATCAATGGAAAATGAAGATGCTAATGTTTCCACAACATTTGCATATTCAAGCTCCACAGCCCCAGAAACAAAGAGAAACAATAAGAAATTCATTTGTTTTATCTTTTGTCTTTTTAAACAGACATGCATTTATCTTTATGAACAGACTTGCCAGACCTTTTCTAAATTGCAAAGTTTTGCTGCAAATGCTTGTTATTTGGATTTGCGTAAGGATTAAAATGTTGGGCAAGTGGTATCTCCTAACCCTTTCTGTTTACTTGTGTGATATCAGTCACTGGGATACAGTTTTCAAGGCAATCAGTGCTTTTAGTTCAGTGGATAACGCAGTTTGTTTTCATGGCAGATTCTCTAACATTCCAAAAGTCTAGTTCAACAAAAATTATAAATGTATTTGCTCAGAGGATTTTTTTTTCCCCCTCTTTAAGAGCTCTCTGTACCTGCTAGCATAAGGGTTAAAGAATGAAAATATATGAAACTTGAGGGGAAAGTCTGAGCTGGCATGCATAGTGTAGAAATTAAGCTACACTCCCTATCTGAACATACATGTGAAAATGTCATGGTCAAAGCAAAATTATCTTAGATCAGAACTTGGCACCACAAAATCAAAACTCCCAGAGACTTGAAAAGGTTGTGTACCACTGCAAGTTGAAGTTGGTTGCAGTTCAAAACTATCTTCACGCTTTAAGTGTTTCAGTCTGTTTTTTTGTTCCAGCTTTTTATAGACAGAAGTGTTACCTAAAATATCCCAATATGCATCTGAATAATTTTACTGTTCAGAGAAGACTAGTTTGAGGGCATCATTGCATAGTGTGTCAGATAGATGGGACTTGACAAATACCAAAGCAAACTCTTTGTGCCTGTATGTTTTTTCATTTTTAGTTCTTTTCATATTATTATGAAAGCACTGTTCCAACATCAATATATTACAAAGCAAATATTACCAGGGAACTTGCATTATTTTCACAGGATCATGTCTCCCAGAGTACTTGCATTGTGGAAATCACTTTTGAAGTGCACAGAAGTGTACTTCACTAATGAGACAGTTTGAGCCCCACAGCTTGCTACGTTGACTTACAGAACAGAAGTTACTTTGCGAATGTGAAGCTTCAGGGTTTCTATTCTACTTTAAGGTGATTGTTGGGAACTTCTCAAAGAAAAGCAGATTTGGCCTTAAAATCGTCAGTCCTCTAGGAAAAATACTAAGGAAGGAGACACATCGACAGAAACAGTATGTATAGCTTGCTCATGAGGGATGGACATAATGGCAAGAGAAGCTTTATACCTGGGGCAGTGCTGAGTGACAGGGGCTCACAAGAGCTGGAGCAGCCATTTATGATGTGCCAGCAATGGGCTGGGGATGCCTGGAGCTCCTGCAGAGGTTGGGGTGCCCACTGTGGCAGGGGGATTGTCCTCAAAGCCTCTGGGAGAGAAGCCAGCCTAGTGGAGCAGTGGTCCCAAGCCAGCAGCTTATGAGAAGCCTCAAAACTGCTCAAGGGTACAAGAAAGTAAAAAGTTAGAACTGAAGCTGCCAGGACAAAATATATTACTGGCAATGCATTAATTACTCAGTGTTGTTGCCGGTGGCTGATGACCCAGTAATCAAGAACAAGCCATAAGTAATAAATTACATTGAACATGGGGCGAACACAGGGTTCATTAACATCACGTATGAAATGCTGATTAAGTTCTGTGCACAAGGCGAGGAACATAAAAAACAAATACTGAGGTAACACACAGTGAGTGGGTACAAGCTAGCTGTTGTGCTTAAGCCAGGCACAATGAGCACTAGGTAGGGGAGATGTGAAACTCCCACCAATGAAATTATCTGCTTTATAAGAAAAAGTGAAAGCTAGACTGCTCTGGAATAAGCTCACGTTCTCCTGAACCAATAAGACTGTCTTGTGTAGTGTTTATGTGTGCTTTTTTAACCAGTAGTATAGCCCTATACTGAATTAATTCAATCGAAAATGGAAACAGTTTTCTTTTCCTGTACAGCCGTCTTCTTATTTCTACCACTGCTTTTACTTTAGTGGTCAGTTTGGGAGGTCTTGCAGAGGAGGTGGTTGGTTCAGTGATATGGTTCAGGTAGTGAAGAAGCCCTATAGCTTTTCATTCCAGATCAGACAGAAGACAAGCATGCTGGTGCTGGCTAACAAAATGCTGTAGAGGTGTTGCAGTGCAAGAGAAAAACATAGCTGTCAAGTACCTTATAGCTATTTTGCACTTTCAGTCTCAAATGCTTTGTTAAAGGTCATTCATCCAAAAGGAATTTGGATATTCTTTAACCTTTCTTGGTCTCTCTTGCTCTCTCCCAATACACTTTGAAGTCATCTGTAATATTTCCAGATGTATCTATGAGGAATGCTGATGTTGATGAACTGACAGGTGGTCTTTTTCTGCTGAATTCAATAATGAGCTGTTCTTTGCTCCAGAAGATCTTCTTTGTTGTTGGTGGTGGTGGCTTTTTTTTGTTGGCCAGGTCATCATTGCCAAACCAAAATACTTTATTTTTTATTTATAGAAGGGAAACTTTTATACTACTGATAATGGAGTGATCTGAACCCAGGGGTCTTGAAAATAGGTCATTAAGTACTCAGTATAGGAAAAAGTGTGTTTTCCAGTGTTCCTGATTTTACTGGAGGGAATTGTCCTGTTTTCTAAATCTTGGCATTAAAATCAAAAGACTTTTAAAAGCAAAAAAAAAATTGATCATTTGATTTAATCACAAAGAAAATAATTACATCTAAGAGTAACATATTTTGAATCGGGAATAACATTTTTTCCATTGATTTTTTTTGAGCAATAAAGTGTCTGAAAATAACATTTTTCTATCATTGGACAACATAGATTTTAAAGTCAATAATAGAGCAGATTACCTCAGATTGGAAAATACAGAAACAACTGTGGCATTGTTTTTTGTTTCTGTTTGTCTGTTGGTTGGTATTAAACAAATCAGACACATATGATATAGCAACAGTACTTACTGGGCTATAATCTATATAGGCGAAAGTTGCCAGGGTCAGTTTGACCCATGATACTCACAGCAGTGCAAGGTTGCACTCAGTTGTTATGGCCACCGAGGTGCCATAGAAAGGTTCACCTGCTCCCTTCATTCCCTTGGGATAGCCCATCTGGAAAAGCACCAGTTGATTTTGCCATCTTCTGGGGTTCTAGCACTGCGAGCTTGCTGTCTTGTAACCTCTTTTCTCTCTCTCTCCCCCCATATGTATTTTTAGGTGACTGGAACTGAGAGGTAATTTGGGCAATTTATTTGGCTGATGCTTGGCTTGTTCACTAAGTGCCCTGAGTGACTTGTGTTGTAGAAGTAGCCACACGCTCTGCCATGTTGTGCAAGGTGCTGTATATGCAGTTCAGGTACACATGAAAATGTGGCTGCCCTTTGACAATGGATGCCATTAAATGTCAGTGCCTTTTACGTGTGTTATATGTTACATTTCAAGATAACTAATACAGATGCTATAAAACTCACCTACCTCTCACCCTGTCCCTTTTCTGGACATTTTGAAGCAAGGCTCATGAAGTAAGGATTGCATCGCCTACCTAAAATATAACTCATATGTCATGGGTTTGCTTTTTTTTTGTTTGCCTTTTTTTGTCCAAATATCACTGTAATAATTACCGTAACAGAGAGCTTTCTGTGGAGTTAATGTTCTTCTGGCTTAATGGCCCCTGGTTATTCTCAGGCCATCAACTTTTCCCAGCTGGTCATCAATCCCAAAGAACTGCCTTCTGCCTCCATTATTATTGCTTAAGTAGATGACATTTCTGGTGCAACCGCTGCCTCCCAATGAGATGATATTACAGCCAGTAGCTTTTTCCCCCTTGCTTTCAATATTGTCAACGCATTATAAACAGCTGGTACGAGAATGTTGTGGCTGTTGGCTGTGAATTCCTCTGACAATTTTTAGGTGTGAGTTTTGTAGATTTCGACTGCAAGAATCTGAGTGAGGTGACTGAAAATGACTTGCCTGGAGCAGCTACACGGGCTCAGCGCCCATGCATCATTCAAGAAGTAGCTGGGCAATACCTGAATGTTTCAGTCTAAAGACTTTTTCCCAGAAGGAACAGTTTTCAAACAAGATCTGGGACAGATGTTTTGTGGGGTGTTAATGTTTATCATCTAGCGAATGTTGACATCCCCTCCCTCACCCCCCTCCCCAAGTTTTCACAGCTCCGCTGATGGTCACCCTTGCTTCCTAACAATTGATGGATTCTCTGGCAGACTTTTAAAAGAAACAAGTAAGTTGTAGCTCAGTAGGTCAGAAACCAGCAGAGATTGTTTAGGTGAAAATGTCTTGCTGTGTGGATATTCAAACCCATGTGAGTTAACATTGGGGCTGACTACATTTCCTTTAACCTCATTAGCACTTCATCTTGCTTTCCCAAGCATGATGGTGGAGCAGCTAGTTCACCTTAGAGCCTTTTGCTAGGTAATTCATCAAAGTGGCAGATGAAAGCTTAAAGCAAAACGCATGTAAATACTGCACTAGGAACCTTGGCTCACAAAGGCGTGAACATTTCTACCCATATCATTAGCTCTGGAATACAATCCATATATGTGAAAGAAAAGGGACTTTGTTGCTTGGGGAGGATGGAGATACAAAGCTCACTGGTTGTATCATTACGCAAATTTTATACTTTAGTTATTTTGTCTTTAATTAAAAAGCACTTCATCATTCATTAGCTATTCTCATAGAAAAAAAAAAAGCTCAGACTGCAAGCATGTACTACCTTCAAAATTAAAAAGAAATTACTCAAGTAAAATACCCCCTTCAAATGCTAGGGGCCAAAACATTTCCAAACAGGGGATTGAGATTATCTCAAACCTAGGTTATGTCTTCTTTTCAGCTTTAGATTTTTAAGCTGTGCCTCACAGCATACTGATTTAGTCATTTGGATCCTATATATATGTGGTTGATACTAAGTGTAATTATATGTCATCATAACTTCTCCTCATTGCTAGTAAACCCACCAAGTTTACACCTGGAGACATGCCAGCTATGTTTGTAATGGCATGAACAACGAGCTGCCATGGAGAGCCACAGAGTGTGATCTCAAGGTGCTGAGGCCCTCGTTGTCAAAGATGGGTTTAGGTTGCTAGTGCTCTTCAGAGCCAATGAATACTGTCACCTCCTCGGTATACTACAGGATCAGGCCAGTGCCACAGTGCAGGAGGTGACTGCTCTCAGCATGTTGTGTGTCTGATTTGCAGCCTCTGGAATTAAACAAGCCTGTTACGCACCAGGAAGGTATTGGAATGCCATTCTTTATGGTTAACGATGAAAATGAAATTCTGATAGACAACCTTAGGGAAGATCAGTAGATCAAAATTATGATGAACCAAAATGGCCTTTCAAAGAACTTCAGACCGGTGACCAACCAGTTCAGTTTGTTTGCCTTTTTTTTTTGTTTTTTTTTTGCAAAGAAACTATAAGATGCACACTCTGTATGTTCTATAATCTGATGTTACTGGTCTTAAATTCTGCAAGATATTGCTTCATGGAGGGCCACTGAGGCACTCCTTCGAACAGTCTTTACCTCCCAGTTTATTGTATTCTTGTTAGAAATTAGCACTTTGGGGATACTGTTAACCCTTTGCCCCTTTTTAGTTCTCGTGCTGAGTAGCAGATACACTTATATACTCCTCTAACTGATATCTATATTGGTGGCATACTTCAGTAATATGATTTATAATGCATTTTCATTTTCATGAAAGCTTGTTTTACTCTCCTGATTCCATTAGGTCAGACACTCACTGAACAGGCACCTCCTGTTCCATTTTACTGTGTAACTTTTAAACATGACCTGACAAGCTAGAAAAAGTTCAGTGCACTAACTCCCTGTCGTGTAAAATACATGCAGACATTAATGACCAGCTCTGACTGTTGAACTACAAAGAAGGTATAAGAGCATTGCAGTTATGGCACCAACTGGGAGATGGCATGGAAGGATTGGACCAAGGTATAACTCGCTTCCCATAGCAAAATGTCCTGACCCCAAGGTTGAAAAGCTGTTCACACCTGTGCTTATGAGGACTTAAAATTGATTATGTCCTGCAAAAAATTGGAAGAGGAAGAATCAAAAAAATACTCCAATTATAGCTCATTTATGGCAAGTGGAAGAAGTACAATCCTATGCAGCTGGGAACAGTATAGAAGCTGTTGTGATTACTGTATATGATGCAGCAGTGGAAAGGAGGATTTAAACAGTGGACTTAACTCCACAGGGGAACTTTAAGGGCTATACATCTATACCTCATTTTCCCCATCTACAAAACGTACAGGTAATGTGTCCCCAGTTATTTGGGAAGACTGCTGGGCAAGATTTATGTAAAATCCTCTTGAGATTTTTGCTGTAAAATATGCCATGTACATGTAAAATATAGTTACCATGTAGTGAATGGGAAGATGTTTACAGCTAATTTTGAAGTATGTTTTTGCAGCCTTTAAAAATGCACTGCAAGAGTTGTGCATTGGTAACCAGCTCTGGACACCTTCTGGGAAGTAAACAAGGTGACAGAATCGACGAGACAGAGTGTGTAATACGAATGAATGATGCACCTACTCGAGGTTATGGAAAAGATGTTGGAAACAAAACGAGCCTTCGAGTCATTGCGCACTCCAGTATTCAGAGGATTTTGCGAAATCGCAACGAACTCTTAAATATGAGCCACGGTGCTGTGTTTATCTTCTGGGGTCCTAGCAGCTACATGAGGAGAGATGGTAAAGGCTTGGTGTATAATAACCTGCAGCTGATGAATCAGATACTGCCTCAATTAAAAGCATATATGATTTCTCGCCACAAGATGCTTCAATTTGATGACCTTTTTAAACGGGAAACTGGGAAAGACAGGTGAGAACTTGCGTGGATACATTCGGGGGATGTCATACAGTAGTAAACCAATGTAGTTTACATATACCAATTTCAGATCTGCTCAGAGGGACCATCACACCCATTAAATCCTCTGCCTCATGAGTTGTAATATGGTATGACATGCCAAATAACATCACTTGTAACATAAGTAAAAATATGCATCAAAATAATTTGTATGGAGTATTGCCTCATCAACTTAGAATACCAGAATCTGGATGTTCATACAGCCAATGAGGCAGGAGCTGTTTGAATCTCACTTTGGGGTAATACACCTGAAAGTTTTTTTACTGATTCTGAAAAATCAGAATGGATAGGTTATGTTTTCTTATAGAGGAAATGCCACCATTCAGTGAATTAAAATAGCTGTTTATTGAATTTAAGCATTCTTGGAACATTGCAGCTGTAAAGCTCCTTGTAAAACAAATAAACATTAGTCATACATTAGGTGCTTCATAACAGTTCATCTTGTATTTCCAACTGGGAAAAGAAAAGTTATTATGATAGTTACATCTTCATGAGACTGTTTATGACTTGTAGACTGATCTTCAAATCAAATTTTTAATAAGTGACCCACTGCAGGACTCGAGCATTTTCACATACAATGTTTGAAAATGGGCATTTAAACCAAAGACTTCCTAGCAAGAAATAAATTTCTTTTCAATGAACTCCTATTTTTTACTTATTAAATATGCTGCTGTAAAAATGGAACAGGGTCCCCAGTTAGGTACAAATGAAGAGGTAGGTTTATTGTGCAGTAACTCATGGTGAGATTTTCTAGCTTCACAAATACTATATATACACACCAAAGCTTGGAGCTGGGCTCGATCCTTTTGTGGACAGGGAGGACTCAAGAGCACGGACTTTGTTTTCTGGGCGGCATAAAGGCAGAACCAGTGTTAGAGGAAGCAGTTGTATCCTCTTAGCTGACGGCAACTGTATCTTTGTTCCCATTTGCTGCCTTTGTCTGTCATACGCCACATGGTTTGCTTGCAGAGCTGTGTTCACTTATAGTGGATCGAACTATGTATCTAAGTTCTTGATTGACTCACACTAACACTAGAGCACACAGTAACTTCTTACCATTAAAGGTCTTTTTCTCTTCATCCTCAAATCGGTGCTTGTGAGTTTCTGCCAGAGACTCTGCCTCTGCCAGAACGAGAAGGAAGGATAACAAGGATACCCTGCCAGTTCTGATGTGTTACTGTCTTTTCCAGGTTTGTTCACCTAGAGTAGAGTGAAGTGAGAAGGTGAATTAAGTATTTGAACCCTTCAAGAAAAGTGCAAAGGATTATCATATGCCCGGTATTTACAAAGGCACGAAAGTTAACAAAGCTGTGGTTGCACTGTAACACGGGCCACCACGAGCCCTATGGGTCAGACCGTGTACACAAGGCGTGCACACTGCCACCTGCTTTCCTGGATTACTCTTTCAGTGTAAGACCACATGCAGTCCCCAGTTTTGAGGAACAGTTTACCTCCTTTGCTTCAGTCTGGCCAGTTCTGCCACGGGGAGCCAGGGTCCCATTCCTTTCCTGACACTTACTGTGCAATTTCAGGCAAGCTGCTCTTTCTGGTTCTGCATCACCCATCCAGAGCAGGAGGTGGCCTGTAGCTGTGCACGTGATGAAAACATTTCTTTTTCTGCACGGGCACCAGGCTGTGTCTTGGCTCCTGAAATATTCTCAAGGCATTTGAGACATTAATGACATTGTAACAAGTTTATAGTGGACTCAGTCATGGGCACCCTGAACTCCCAGTGTGACTCAAGGGCACTTGGATGCTAGCACAATTCAGCCTCACAAACAGGTCCCGTTGCTTTTAGGAAATTGCAGGCTCTGCTGTGTATGGGCACATACAACATACCTGAAGGACTAAAAAGATTAAAATGGGAGGTGAAAATAAATGAATAAGCAGCACAGAAAAAGAGAGGGAAGATGAAAAGAAACACGGGTAGGAAGAAATTTGTAAGGGAAGAAAATTTATGTAGCTGTGGGGGCAGGAGCAGAACGTTGTACAGCCCAGAATGTTGCTGTTCCCTTGGAGGTTTCTGCTGAGCTCTTGACATTAGTGCCTGCAAAAAACAAAGGAGGGAGAGAGAAGCCTGATTGCAAGGCTGCAATAGTCGAACCATTCATTTCTGTCTTGAAAATGATGAGAAAAGAGGTAATTGGATGTATTGTGCTTTTTGGAAAAAAGCTGATTTTGAAATGAAGGGAAACCTTCAGAAAACATTGCCAGTTAAATAGTATGGTGAATGACAAAGGCTGCAGTGCAATATACTTGGTATTATAAAGTAACTGTACTTGAAAATAACTTTATAATTGAATAAGGGTACATTAAGAAAATGTGATTCAGAACCAATATTATAGTAATTAGATAAAGGAAGCATAAATGAAATAACTGCAGGAAGAGTATTTCCATAGAGATTATAAATGAGATTTTGGTGGAGCAGAAAGGCCTTTAATTGTAATTTAGTGTGCACTACAGAATTATCAGCACAGTGTGTTAGTTCATCGTATAAAAGACTATCTGATAATTTCCCCTAATAAGCACATGACAGTTCTTCATATTCTTTCATTACAGCTGATTAGGTATAAAAACAGTATTCTTTTGTTGGACTCTTGTTCAGATCTTTTATGAAAAGGCAAGACACTGTAACCCTGTTTCTATATTGCTGTCCTACAGACATGGTATTCAAAGAGCCCAAGTGGTACTTGAGTAAGTTTTTAAATCTTTATTTTGTTGTTTAGCTTTTAAGCGAGTTTATTTAAATTCAGTTATTCTCCTAGTTATTGCAAACACTAAATTACAGCATAAGTGTGTGTAAGCAAAAAGAAAACTAACCCAGCAGACAGCCTAGCTAGGTTGCCTGGCCTGTGCAAAGCCCAGCCACTTCGGTCATGGCCTAGATATAACTGCTCCCACGGTTTTGGAATGTAAGGTCTTAGGCACGTAAAACAGTGGCCTCCAAACTACTCTTAGCCTGAACATGTTCCTGAATTACCTAGTGATTCATAGGCTCAGAAACTCTCAAGTGGCAGGAAAGCAAATTTTTTAGGCTTTTCCTGAGCTTTCCCTTTCCTAATAATTTTGAGCCAAAAATTATTATTTACTGTTTTGTATTGTTGCAGTGCCTGAAGGCCTCAGCACTGAGCTTATGACCCAGCTATGACATTGTGACAAATTGCGCCACCCCCCCAAGCTTAAGTGCAAATTCCGAAAATAAATAAGGCCCCGTAATTGGAACTAATAAGAATCTTAAATCATGCTATTCTGCAAATGCTAGCTTAGCCTGAAAGTCTATATGTCAGGAGCAGTAAAAACGTATGTTTCAGGAGTTCATACATGACCAGGTGACCCACAAAGGACAGGACAAATTACCTAGGCTCCCCAGCATCCTTCAGGCATTTTTTGGTTAAAGAATTCCCTTACGTTTAGAAGTGCCTTTTAAGCAGCTGGCATTGATACCACCACTTTTTTTTTTTTCTTTGCAATAGTCTAATTCACTGAGGAAACAGGAAACCTTGGTACAAGGCATTCCTCGATCTGACGGTGCTTAAAACATCTCCCCCCTACTGCCCTGTAGGTGACCTACTTGGAACCAGCTTATTCAGCATTAGCTTGGGAAGCTGCATGGTGGGGTCTTGCCTGCTGAATTAACGTATTAGTGATTGCTGGCACTTGCTTGCAGTGGCTGTTGTGGCTTCAGGTCCCTGCTTCCAGGACTGTTGTGCAGTTCACTGGGTGAACTACAGAAGATGGCTTTGGAACTGGGGTCAGGACTTGGGATTCCCAGGCGACTGCTCTGATGAGAACCTTATGTTCTCTGCTGTGCTTTTTTGGGGGGTCACAAAATTTCACAGGTGTCAGGCAGATGGGAATGTGGTTAATGGGGGTTCCATATTAGTACAATCTGACACAGCACACAAGCCATCCAAGAGCCTGCACTTGCTCTCACAATGCCTCAGCTTTAGTAAGAGATGAAAGGAGAGCCAGTCACTGTGACAGGCTGGCATCAGGAATCTGAGGCCTTCTTGGGACGCAGATGACACAAACTTGAACTTCTTCCTGCAGGACTTTTCTAGCTGAGTGAGGAGCCATTAGGGAGACCTGCTGTCTCCTTCTTTAACGGTATTTGAAAGGAGACGTTTGACTGAACTTGTTTTCTCTGGAGCAAATACCTGACTATGTGCCTCCATTTCTGAGAGAGGTGCCCGACTTGGTCCTGTAGGGCTGCCCCTAAATATGCCTTTGTGACACCTTTAAGACCTGCTCCTCACTGGCATTTCCTTGACCCTCCCGTTCCAAGACTGCCCGCTCTCCCCAGGCATAGGGACAGTGCAGGAACTTAACACAGGACTGGGACTTCCAGTGCATGAGCCAGGCAACCAGTAACCATTGTAGTACCCAGCTCTTACACAGTAAACATCAATGACAAGCAAATGCTAGGAAGAGGAAATGTTACTCTTGCCATTTTGCAGATAAGAACCTGTGATGATACAGCAAAATTTAAGCACAGCTTGTAAATCTCTTACATCTGTGAGCAGTTACATGGAGATATCTCCTATTTTGCATAAATAATGCTGGGATCAGTTGTGCTTCTTTTAAAGATTTCTCCGAGCCTGCAGAGAAGGCCAGGAAAGGAGCTGCCTTGCAGCACTGTCCTTCATATTCAAAGGTCCCACCAGGCAGGGATGAAGGTTTCCCGGGCTGGCTAAGGGGCAGGCATAGCTGCAGCTAACTAAAAGTTGCCTGCCAGCAGTCACAGTGAATGGCTTGGAGCTTCTAGAAACCACATCATGGACGGGGTGGGAGGAAAGATGATGGTTAGACCAAGTACTTGAGGCCTGACTTTGCTCCAGCAGACAGGCTCCTCTGTATGCTGTGGGATGCAGCATTTTAAGCAGCCCTCTTCATCCCCCATGATGTGTCTTCCTGAGCACTTAGTGTGTAAGCTCCATTAGGTGATTATAGATGTGTATAGGTTACTAGCAGAAGAATATAAATACAGGACATGAAGTTTCAGTCACTTAAGGTAAACTTACCAAAAGGTCAGCTAAATATTAACATTGCTGTGCCCAAAATTAATTACAGCAAGGGCAGTTTCTGCATAGATTAGTCCACTGACAGAAGACACCAGCAAAATCATTAAAAGATGAATGAGCAAAGTAGTCTTGGTTGCCCAATTTTCATAACCTTTCACAAGAATGAAAAAATGCCCAGAAATTGCTTCAGATATCTCAAGAATTATTTGTCAGCCTAGAAACTTAATTATGTTTTTGCTTTCAGGAAGATATCCAACACTTGGCTTAGCACGGGCTGGTTCACAATGACTATCGCATTAGAGCTCTGTGACAGGATAAATGTTTATGGCATGGTGCCACCGGATTTCTGCAGGTAGGATTTATTTTGGAACCATTATTAGCCAACAAGGTTGAACGTTACAGATAAATATCTGAATCTTTTAATTTTTTTTTCTCTACAACATATCTTCAGTCCTCTTAAAGCAATTAATTAACATGTCCCAAGATCTGATTCTGAAAACAACAAACAGCATTTAATTATGTTATATAAAATATTTAAAAATCTTGTTTGTAGTGTGGGAGAATTAATCCATCTTGTTGGTTTCTTTTCGTCTCTGAATATTTATCAGCTAAAAGTAATGCAATAATTGGCATGAAATTAATCTGAAGAAAGGAGTACTGGAAAACATTACTTTTAATTTGTTTTTGAAGTTTCTCCCCAGTTAATAGAGGAACGGAGTTCTCACAGTGACTGGTTTCTAATCGAACTTTCTACGCAACTCAAATTAAGGTGGTTGTATCTCTGTCACATGAATCCCAATCTTCCAGTAAACTAGCTTCCTAAATAATCCCCACCAGAAAAACCCCCAGAATTTGGACCTGCAGAAGAGATGATCAGTCCTGTAAGCAGCCATTTTGGTCATGCAGAGTGTGGGCCACAAGTGGTAGAAGCAGCACACAAATTCTGTCAGTGGAAGCTATGTGACCCCTTCATGCTGTTTTATAAGGTAACAGCATGTGTACATTTTACAGCTACGTTGTGCCTCCAGCCACGTTCAGGACTCAGGCCCAAGGTGCTGGTTAAGGTTTCCTACTATGGATCAGTGATAGAGGGAAACAGTCTTCAGGACTTCTGGTACTGGGCCAAAATCACATTAGCCCCATGATGCAAAGCACTGATACAGTATAAATTCATACAAATTTGTTTTACCTCAGCAATCTTTATGCTGACTTAAGTATCACCTGTCCATCCATTACTGAGCCTAGCACTCTGGCCTTTCAGAAGAACGTTATGTGCCCACACCTTGTTCTGATCCCATTTGCACTGTTAGGTGACCCAGCTGTGCGCAGAGCTGCTACTGGCAGTCTAGAACTATGGCATCAGTGTCACGTTTCATCACCTGCCCACGAATCCCTTTCCCGAAGAAGTACTTGTTTGAATTTTCTGTTGCAAATTTAGTGATCTCACTGAAGTCTGGTTCCTTGACTAATTCAAGATGCCTTTCAGGGGCAAGGGGAGCAAGGCTGCAGTGACAGGTTAGCTCATCTATCAAAGAAGAGCATTGCTTTGACTTTCTTCTGAGCACTGAAAAAGATCATTCGGGAATCTGCATTTGTCCTGGGCACATAGTAGAAATCCCTGAAGAAATTACAATATAAAATGTCAACACTAAATTCCACTTTGTAAGAATTTCTACAAATTATAACAAAACACTGATGATAAATGCTGTGATGTACTGCCAGATTTCATCATGAATTCTCTAAGGAAAATAACAAACTAGATCAGATATTCCAGAAAACATAAATGCCTTCCACAGCACAGCATTTCAGTTCCCCTATCATTTCAGTTGGCCAAGACACACTTTCCTCAGTTTCTCTAAGTGGCTGGTCTGTCTTACTCCAGAAGTAGCTGTATTCCAGTGGCACAAGGAAGTAATTCTTAAATAAACTGGTCATCTAAAAATACAGAAGACAGCAATTCACTGTAAAGCAATGGTCAATCCTAACTTTTCAGGCAAAGCCAGATTAGTTTAGATACGTATACTTGATTAAAAAAGAAAAAACCCAACTGTTTTTAAGAGAGGCTAAAATTGTCACTGAGACCATATGAAAGGCCTTCCTAGAATTGATACACTGAAATCAAATAGATATAATATTAAATTATAACACAAGAAAGGCTGTAATCAGTCCTACCATTGATAGATGTAATAATGCTTACAGCCTGCATAAAAAAATCTTAACATAAAGGTATACTTACCTGGTCATAAAAAGAGAAAAAGTCATTTCTTAATCAAAAGAATTTAAAGCGTCTTTACTTCAGGTTTATTCCCCAGATGATGAAGGGGAAAACTGTAGTTGCCACGCCTGGAAGAAGCTATCCATGAAGATCTATGAAAGGAACCTCATGCCATAAGTACAGTTAACCTTCTTAGTTTGCTCTTCAGCCACTCATTAAGAAGTTAAACAGTGCTTCCTTTCAAGGAAATAAGACAAAAAACTAGAATAGCAGAAATAAATAAAGATTCTGTAATTTTCAGCCATATTTCCTGGCTTTCAATCAGACAAAATACAAATCTACCATTTAAAAAAGAAAAACCAAAAAACAAAACAACAAAAAAACCCCACCCTACCTGTCTCATGTGTGTGTGAGATGGTATAGGTACTTTAGTTGCTGTGCAACAAAAGAATCATTAAGATTTTGAAAAAAAACCCCACCAAACTCTCATTTCTATTCAGAGTTAATATCACCAAATTTACAACTTCAGCAGATACCCATTATTTTTTAAGTATTAATTTGTGGAGTAAGTAATGAGTGTGGGTGATCACTGTCATGGAACTAAATTAGTATCACATCTGTAACGTGAAGGACATTTCAAAGGTCTCATGAATATCATACTGTTGATTCTGCTACAAATTATTAGCTTAAGACCATTAACCAAATTGCTTCCCACCCGTGCAGGAAAAATAGTCCAGTGAAGGAGTCTGGAGTACAGACTAAAAGATTTGTCACTATTAATTGCAACAACGTGTTTTAGATTCATTTCTATTTATTTTCACTGGACATTGATTTTTGTAGCTGAACTGGAATTGGTGACCTGATTATTATAAATTTCTAGTACTTTACAGCAAAGCTATATGTAATATCGAATCCCTTTACTTTGCTAGAGATTTATGCTGTAGTAAGGGTTAATGGCTTTGATATTGCTCTCATGCTGTTAAATACATCTGACTTGCACGTTCTGGAATAAGATGAAAGCTTGTGCTTCCATGCACATTGCAAAGATTTTGGAGAGTGTGTGCGCCTCTCACTCTTTTGTCACAAGACAGACAAGCCATCTTGCTGTATTTTTTTCAGTGCCCAGAGATCCAATCCTAGCCTTTGCTGGAGCAAACTAGCACCCCAGATGGGAACCATTTCCCCCTCTGAGCTCCCTTTGGCAGCCTGCCGTACGCAGAGGACTCACTCCTGAACTGAGACATCAAGGATTTTCCTCTTGCCTCCCTACATCAGCGGCCAGATTGTGGTGCACAGACAGCACCACAATTCCTGGAGGCACTGCAGTGCTGCTGCTTTTCTTTGTGGCTGCTCAGCAGCATCGGTGGGAAGGACACAGACAAGCCATAATGCTGTTTGTAGTAACTCCAATCCCTATCCACTGGAGTATCGGCAGCAGTGAGAGGTTGGTTCCTTGCAGGTATCTCTGGGTACTCAGGCACACAAGGAAGACTCAGTGAGAAGAGCCCTCTTTAAATCCACACCCACACCCCCCCCCCCTTCATGGGCCTTCTGGAACTCACAGAAACTTAAAGCTTCATTCTGAGCCTTATTTTAACTAATATGAATAATTTTTGCTGCAATTATGGAGCCAGATCATTTTCCTATAAGAATCCTCATTTGACTGCCAGGCCATTTCCCGTCTGTGATAATTTGCCTGAAAACTGGCATTTGAAATCCTTTAATTTATTCCTTTGGGTACAGCTTTTAAATCTAGTGTTTTCTTACCTCCCTCTCTCTGCTTTCAATTGCTTTAAATCAAGTGCAAAGAAGCAGTTGTTGCTGGTTACATTTCCTGGGGCTTATGAGGGGCTTGATGGAAGAAGGGGTGCTCACAGGATTGTAAACTGTATGGGAGATAGTCATACCCTTTGGTCCATAGGCCCGGATCTCACCTCATTACCTTAATAACTTAATAACAAAATGCATAAATGGTTTGGAAAACAGGGCTAGTATGGCAGTCAAGGAAATGGGATCCTAGGAATAGAAGGCAAAAAATTATCCAGAAATCTTCACAGTCCTGGCACGGCACCTCACCCATCACTCAACATGTTAATGACACTTTACTCACCCTTCAAATATGCATTATTTTACAAAGCGTGTGAGTACATGTAGTTTTAGTGGGTTGATTTATAACAGCTCTTCATTGGTAAAGGAAGAGGTTGACCAGAATGTGATATGGGATGGCCATGTTTTTCTGCCTTGTTTCTTTTGAGGCAAACACTGTTTGCTGTATTTTCAGCTTTCACTGTGGGTGGATACCATCTGTGGGAAAATGTGCACTGAAGTGGCAAACAGTAGATGACTGACATTGGGTACAAGCACTTACACGGTTGCTGTGCTGGCAGGCTATTAGGCAGGAAGTATAGTGTATTTTACAGAGGAACTTTTCTAGATTCCTCCCAGCTGTGATATTAATATGCATGCGAAGTCTGACAAAATACTGATTAATGTCCAGTATCAGTCAGTGATAAAACAGCATCTGTTTTAATGTTAATAAATGAGGTGGCAAGCAATTTCCGTATAGAAATTACTCATGCATTTCATTTGCTGGTGACACAAGCTAATTGCAGAGTTAGAAGATAACACAGTACAGTTAATTTGGGTTATGGTGTAGTTACTCAAGCCAGAGTTAAAATCCAAACCGTACTAGCATGCAATCTAGGGGAATCCAGAACTCCTACGAAAGGAGAAAGACTTCAGACAAAACATCCTAGGTACCTAGCTGCCTTTCAGAGTTCCTAAATCCAAAATATAACATTTGGAATTTAGCCTCAAAGCCTCAGTCAGCTGCAGAGTAGTCTTGGAGAGGTCTAAAGCCACCAGCATTTTCATTTTTACATTGAATTCACCTCCAGGTCAGCCAGCAGACCTGCATACAAGCCTTGACAGCACCCATCAAGGGATGCCTGAACCCAACAGGGTGCCCGGACTGTGCTCCTCTGCCTCTCTCGCCTGCCAGGCCCTGTGCAGCACGTGTTTCTGGGCCGTTTCTGATGGGACATTGCACAAAATATAGTGACCCGTTACAGCCTGGAGCTAAGGGCATCCCCTTAGGGTACTCTGGTGTTAGCTTCAGAGCCTTTGATGTAATGTAGAATCCCTGTCTTCAAAAAGGAAATCAATTGCTGAAATATCCACTGGTAGAATACTGATAACATAAGAGATAAAGCACTTACTGGGAGGTACAGGCTTCAAAATGGTGCTTCAAAGAGGTAACAGGAGAGTGTAATCCTAGGTAAATACTAAGTTAGCAGAGTGAGAGAGAAGAAAAAGGACCACTATCAAGCCTTCTCTCCTTCCTCTCTCCATCTGATCCACCTACCACCTGTACCTATATACTTCAGGTTGCATGTGGAGGAAAAAAAAAAATGACCAGCATTCCTATAGATCCTCTGTGACAAATCTGATTGCAGTTCTCACTATCATCCATTGCTAATTTCAGTGTACAGCACAGGAATAGGGGAGAAACATACAGCGATTAATTTCCTGCTTTTTGCTCTTCCAGTTCATGTTCTGCAAACCCAGCTCAGGCCTTCATAAAAAAAAGGGGTGGGGTGGGGCAGCGGAGGGAAGATCCCAACCACATCTACCCGGAGGTATCAGCGCCAGCAGCCTTGCAGGCTCACTTTGCAGTATGGGGCCCTGAGCGTTTAACAGTTACTTCCACTGTGACTGCATTTGTTTCAAAGTCTGTTGGAGATTACTAATCCTAACTTTAGAACAGTAAATATCCACCAAGCAATATAGGTTCATCCTCAAGAACACAAGAGTAAAATCCAGCTTCAGTGCAGAAAGGAGGAGCAGTCTAAATGAGAGGCAGAGGCCTATTTGTTTAGTAGTTAAGAAAAAATAAATCACATTAAAATGTATCCTGTTAGATTCACAGTAACCATACAAATGATTCATTTAAGAGATTATAATAAGAGGGCCAATGTATCAAAAAGGTATGTGAAAAATTAATTGAAGATTGAGATCTAGTAGTTGTAGCTAAAAAAAAAAAGTATTACATTTCTATATGAAGGGTATTTTTTACATTACAAATGTTTTCTGTAGGTGAGGTATTGAAGGATTTCTTTTCACTCTCTTACGTATTCCAGTGAGAATATATACAGTAAATTTAGAATCCATCTTATTCTAGAAATGTAATTTTATTGTTATTCTGGTCTTGTAAGATTGATCACCGTGTTGTGTTACCAGGAAGCTAGATTGATTGAATTAAAACGTTAATCTAAGGTACAAATGGAAAGCAGCAGCAATATTATACATTACCACTGCGTATACAATACGGCTAATGGTAAAATAAGAAAAATTAGAGAATTACGTAGGTGACATCAGCTGTCTTCCCTATCCCCTCTATCTTCCCCTTTGCTTTCTTCCCCCAGTTCAGTAAATACCTCTGCAAGGCTTTTTACAACTCAGAGTCTAGATATAAATCTCTTTTAAGCAGTTTGCTTCAAATTTCAGAGTAGTAACACAGCCCTGCAGCACTCTCCCTTGTTTTTGAGCTACTGCTGTCCTCTATTTAACTGGGAGGAGGGGATTAAAGAACAGCAATAGAAAGAGCAAAGAAAACACCTTTGCCCCATTCTGATGTATTAAACATGCAAGAAAAATACAGTGACCTACAAATTTGGTTTAACTGGGAGAAAAAGTGGATTTGAGCCCATCAGCTTATTAAAGATAGCATCTTTTCAATCAGTAAAAAAGAACATCTCAGGCTTCCATCTATTTTCTTTCTTCCACAGGGATCCTAATCATCTTTCAGTACCTTATCATTATTATGAACCTTTGGGACCTGATGAATGCACAATGTACATTTCACACGAGCGGGGACGAAAGGGCAGTCATCATCGTTTCATCACAGAGAAACGAGTGTTTGAGAACTGGGCACGGACATTCAATATTCACTTTTTCCAACCAGACTGGAAACCAGAACCGCTCACTGTAAATCACCCTGGGATTAAACCAGTGGTCTGAGGGATGAATGCACAAGACCGCAATGACAGTCACCCACTGTGTCAGCCTTTGGGATGTTGGACCTTCTGGGACAGCAAGGCAACCTAGAGGAGAAGGGTAACAGGATTTGCAGCTGATAACTGCAACAACAGTCAGGAAGTTATGATGAAGGAGCAGAGCATATCAAGAGTACTTTCTGTCGAACTGTGTATTAATCCAGTATATAGCCTTTTTTGGCCATCTAACTTCCTGTATGTGTATGTGATTTGTGAAAAACAACTTGAGTATCATTAACAGGATGGTTAATTCATTACGGTTTTTTAAAGTACAATGCCACTGAATTTTCATAGTGAAAACTTATGGTATTTATTTAATGGAGATTTTTATGCAACCTAGGCCAGTATTTTTCTAATTCAGTTATGTGGTTATCTTTCATAATCTTTCAAATCCAAAATTAGTATTGCTGATGGTTTGAAAGGCCTAGCTTTTTGTTCATAAAATTTGTTTGAAAAATATCATTCTATATAGCATGTAATTAATATTTGATCTGGAAATGTTGCATTTCTTTTAAAAATTTTGGGCTCCATTCCAGCCTAAGGCCTTTAACAGCAAGAATGGTCCCATGTGCAGATCTAGCTAACTTTACATTCTGACATCTCATGTTAATATGAAAACAGTAGTGAAAATTCTGTTTGATATTAATGTGCATTTGCTGCTGTGCTATCAAGCTGCTGTTTTTTAATTAGGGGTAGGAGGAAGGAGGGCAAAGTTTATCCAAAAAAAATCACTGTCTATAGCAGCATGCTTTCAATGAAGAGGAGACCAGCTAAGGCTGGAGGGGTTGCATTCTGTTTTGCCTCTTGCAGTCTTGAAAGAGGGTGAAGGAGCAACCTTTCTGAGGCAACAGACTACAAACCAGGCAACAACGGCTTAAAACAACATGACCAAATTTCTGAAATCAAGAAGTTACACTACCAGGTACTACAATACCAGCCATGCTAGCCAAAAAGATTACAATGCTGCACCTGCAAAAATGTCTGCCTGCCACTGTTCCAAGATAATCGCTGATCTCGGAGATCCCAGATCGCACTGAAGTTGGGATGTGAAAAGAGTTCCCCGAGTACAAAATTGTCCCCTTGAAAAGAGCAAAGTTACACTTGGCAGTTTTTTGGTGAAGTACACCTGCGTGGCAAGTCCCTGCAAACCAAGGGGACGGACAATGCTAGTGCTGTGTATGGAACCTCACAGTGTGAATTACTGGGTTACATTTGGCTTGTTACGGTATTATTCTTCCTTTTGCCTCACAAATATTAAATGTCTAATTTCTTCAAAGTAATCAGTAGGAGTAATTATTGCATGAAACATTACACCTCAGGTGACGAAAGGTGTCTCTCATTAGACAAATACTGAAGCTAGAACAAAGATATTACCTTAAAACATCTAAATTCAAGAAGCTGAACGTCCGAGGCAATACGTAGAACTGGGACGAAACTCACTATCATTTAAACCCACTTACAACCCACAGTCTTCCTCTTTCCAAACTGGATAGCAATAACTGCAGCTGCCCTACAGATACCCTGAATCTCTGGGGACAAAGTGAACTGCCCTGTGAAGGGCAAAACAGTGTTATTCCTGTGTGGACCTGAACAGCAGGCCTCCAAGAGCCACTCCCCTTGCTGCAGCCCTCCCCACTATCAAAGAGCAAGAAACTATAACCTATTTTGCCTTAAAAGTTTTCTTTTGGTGTTCTTCCTGGTACACAGGACTCCACATACAAACCGAATGCAAAGCTCTACTATTGCCAATTGCTTGTAACCTGTTCTCTTGTCCGCTGGTGTTTAACTCTCCCTCTTTCACTGACTGTTTTTTATTCCTTCCACTTGATTTCACAACATTCTCAAAAAACAGAATGGATTTTGAACTAATGGTAGTTTGATCATCCCTTTCAGCATGTGTACTGGGGCATGTATCCAGCATATACTGCTCAAATTGATGAACTCTGTCAAATTGATTTACAGATCATTTCTAATGTGACTGCAAGAGATAGTACGGATCACAGTAGGTCCTCTGATGCCACCATCCTTTTTTTATTTTATGAGTGATATAATTACAAAAAGATCTTGTCATTCTAAAACACAGCTCTTAGTTTTTCCATTAATCGAGGGCTGCAGGATGTGCATGCTAAATGTTTAGTTATGTTGTTAAAACCAGATCATTTTAAAATAGATTGCACTGATCTACTTTTAAGTATTCAGTAGAAACATGAGGACTTGCCAGACTCTGTTGTGCTCCACGTGCTTGTTCCCTGTCTGCAAGACTGGTCACAGAATCACAGAATGGTTGGGGTTGGAAGGGACCTCTAGAGATCATCTTGTCCAACCCCCCTGCTTGAGCAGGTTCACCTAGGGTAGGGTGCACAGGACTGCGTCCAGGTGGGTTTTGAATATTTCCAGAGAAGGAGACTCCACAACCTCTCTGGGCAGCCTGTTCCAATGCTCTGTCACCCTCACAGTAAAGAAGTTTTTTCTCGTGTTCAGGTGGAACTTCCTGTGCTCTAATTTGTGCCCATTGCCCCTTGTCCTGTCGTTGGGCACCACTGAGAAGAGTCTGGCCCCATCCTCTTGACACCCACCCTTCAGGTATTTTATAAGCACTGACCAGATCCCCCCTCAGTCTGCTCTTCTCCAGGCTGAACAAACGCAGGTCTCTCAGCCTTTCCTCATCAGAGAGGTGCTCCAGTCCCCTGATCATCTTTGTGGCTCTCCCCTGGACTTGCTCCAGCAGTTCCCTCTCCTTCTTGAACTGGGGAGCCCAGAACTGGATGCAGGACTCCAGATGTGGCCTCACTAGGGCGGAGTAGAGGGGGAGGATAACCTCCCTCGACCTGCTGGCCACACTCCTTTTGATGCACCCCAGGATGCCGTTGGCCTTCTTGGCCATAAGGGCACAGTGCTGGCTCGTGGTCAACTTGCTGTCCACCAGCACTCCCAGGTCCTTCGCAGCAGTGCTACTTTCCAGCAGGTCAACCCCCAACCTGTACTGGTGTATTGGTCAATACCAAGTAGATCAGATGAAGCATTAGGAATGTGAAGACGAAACATGGGATAAACTGACTTTAGATCTCCTAACTTCTAACAGAGTGAAGCTAAGGATTGTAAATATTCCTTCTTCAGTTTCTGTTAATAACAGCTGTGTGTTCTTGTTACCCTTATACACATCCATGTCTTTTAAACAAAACAAACCCAGAACTCACTTTAGTCTCATCAGCTTCCTGTGGAGTTTCAGCAAGTTCCCCCATCTAATTACAAAAAGTATGAAGGAGTATTTCCTAAGAGTAAGTCACACCTGTAATACATAAAACTCACTGCAAAAGGAATTTGATGAAGCCAAGGAGACAGCAAGTTTTAAATAGGACTGATCACACAGATTTATATGGAATATAAATCCAGTCCAAAAAGCACAAGTTATAAGAGTGCAAAAGAAATGTAAATAATTTTTAAAGTGCTGCAATTTTAATTTGCAAATTACTGATGTGTTTTTCTACAAAAGCACAATTTTTGAACTACAGCATATCCTACTACATTTCAGCCTGAAGTAGGGTTTTATGGCCTAGTTATAAACCAAACAGATTTATGATAGAAAGTGCTGTCAGACCAGAGATAAGTAGCGCAAACTAGGCACTGCTGCCATTTTCTGGTTTATGCTGTCATCTTACACTCTTCACCTTAATTTGATCGATTCACGATCTTCAGTGTGCATCATTTCACATATTAAAAACTGTTCCAAAACAGCGTTTACAGACATCAGCAGTTTTAAGATCTACGTTACTTTAGTTCTGAACTCCTTGCATACCTTATGCTTTTATGCTTGGCTTCATCAGAGTAGCTATTTTTCATCTGGAAAAACCATAGCTCTTACGCTGTGGTATGTGCAACTGGAATTGAGAATGATAGAGAAAAATCTCTGCAACTAAGAACAGAAAAATAAGACCGCTGGTTTCTGTTATTTTGGCACAATGGTTGCAAGATGCCCAGCTAACGGCATCATGATACACAGCAAAAACACGATGCACTTTGAGAAAACCTTCCTCCCAAAGCGTTAAAGCACCTCAGAAAGAGAAGTTAATACTGTTTATTCCTGGGTAAGGAAACTGAGGGAAAGGGGAGATTAAGAAATTTACTAAGACCCAGTTACAGCCTTAGCACTAGATTTTAGAAGAGAGTCAGGTCTGCTGACAGCTGCTCCTGGCTCTAGCCAGTAGAACACACAATGGCAATTTCATATATTATATATACATACACAGGCACACGAGTGTAAAGTGATAAAATTCTGCGGGAGGTGCTCACCTGGGTCTCGTCCTGCAGCATTTCTCAAGCAAACTTCATAGGAAACTAAGTGATGTTTACCCAAAACAGCTCTAAGGAGGCAAGGACACAATAATATAAAAATAGCTGAAAGAACATTGGGAGATGCGGTGAGGAGAATCTAAAGAGTAAGGAATAAAACATGGTTTGAGCTACCTAGCTGCATTCCCCTGGAATATGAAAATCAAAGTCAGGCTGGAGCTGACAGAGTGGAAAGTTGTGGCTCAATAGCAATGGCCATCCTGCAGAAGTTTCAATATTTTACAAATCTATCACATGTGCCACAAAAACTCTTCAAAAAATTCTGATAATCAACTCTGATGAATGAAAGTTAATTATTTTATTTGATGCAAGATGTAATATCTAGTTCAATTAAAGACATAGCTTAGGGATAAAAAACCAAAGAAAAACAATTAAACAGTGAAAGAGTACTTGTAAGACAACAAATGTAGTGCAAAAGACAAGAAAGTACAGAAACCTCACAGGTATCAATACCTCACCTTTCCTGGTGCATCAGTTAATACTGGTCACTTTGAGGTTCCAGCTGCCTTCTGCAAGCACAGCTTACATATCACAAGTATAAGATTTTATAAGGGGAAAGGAGGAGAAGAAAAAAAAATTTAAGGACAATCTCCTTTAAAAAAAAAAAAACCTAGGAAATACGAAAGGGCAAGAGTCTAAGATGATGAGAAATTTCTCCATACTGAAGCAGAAAAGTATAAGACTCAAAGGAGGTTTTATAAAATGGCACTTAAATGGCTCTGCTTATGCTAAATACCGTTAAAACCACTAGATTGTTAAATGTTTTCTACGCTGAAAATTACAACAAAACATGAAATGTCAAATGATACCCCTTGACCACCGTGAGGATGAAGTTTCAATATCACAGCGGAAGCAAAGATGGTGACTTTTACCATGGCCAACTGTAGAACGGGCTCCATGGCAAATGCAGATGTGCAGAAACAGGCCATGAACCAGCATCTCCTTCCCTTCTGCGGCACCCTCCCAGGGGTGCCAGCAAGAGAGCACACAGCTGTCACAGGACACGCTCTTGCACTGCCAGCAGAAAAGGGAGAAATTTCCTTGTGTTGTCTGTCATTGAACACCAGACCGAGCCAGAGAAACTACTTGGCAGATGATCAACATACAGTGTCCTTCTTCACTGTGGAGTACTTTGACCAGGAGCTGTCTTCAGAAATCAGGAAGACAGAAAGAAAAGATACAAGCAATCCTAGCATGTTCCAGACAAACGAATGGAAGACTGTAACAAGGAAAAGAATTAGCAGTCATAAAGAAGATACATTGGCTAAGATGTAATGCAGCTTTTTTAAGAAAAGTCATGCCTCGCACAGCTATTTAGCGTTCTTCAAAGTTCTCTGAAGCAAGTGGACAAGAAGATCTAGGTGATGAGTCCACTTGGAGTTCCACAACTAGTTTTGCAAGGTGTCTCTCAAAAGACTTCCGAAGAAGCTACAGTACCACGGGACAAGAGGGAAGATCCTCACCTACGGAACCCATCTGAACACAGGAAATAAGCACTAAGAGGATACATCATCAGCTTCAGGTTACAAGCAGAATCCACAGGAAAATGTCTCAATATATTTTCTCTGCTTTTCTGTAGTCTTCCGTCGGCATCTACCACAGGTCACTCCTAGACACAGGATACAGGGGCTAGACTCTGGCTAAATAAATAGATTAAAAATATGAAAAAAATTCTTGTATCTGGTGAACATCAACTTGTACACTAAAGACCAGTTACAGTCTTGCCATACTCACGATGTGCCAGGCAGCCACAAGATCTAACAACAGTAACTGCATTCTCATTTTACTGAAAGCAATGTCAAAGCATCTAGCGCAGATGGAGAGCAAGACTGGGCCCTTTTCAACAGCCAAGGAAAGTCATCTTAATAATGTGGTTTCTCAGAACAGATTTATCTCCTTTAGGAGATGCCTAGTGATATTTAAATCTGTCAGCTTCTTTACACAACCCAGACAACTGTTAAGATAGCTTTTAGGACACTAGATACTTCCTGAAGTACGGGGAAGATAAAGGGAATAATGCATATTTAGCAAGGTATAAGGTTTTAGGACTTTGCTGACTTCACTTTGCCTATCAGATCAGCTGGAGCCTATTAGTTAGGATCCAAACATACAACATGATGCGAGTCTGTTAATAGCAAAATGAAGGAAGTTCTGAAGGCAACCATCTGGTGCGGCTGAGTTTAAGGCAAGAGCTTAGGTTAGGATTATGTTTTAACAAAAAAGGCAAAAAGACATGAACAGGTTTATAACCTGTGAGGATATGCTTCCCCCCACTACATCCTTGCTGTAACCAAGCTGCACACAATGCCAAAATGCAAAGAGGTTGCTGGTATTCAGTGGGACTGGTCATTTGTGTTGGACAAAATTGCAACGTTTCTCATTACAGCATTTTTTTTTTTAATATGGCTACTTATCTGCAGATTTACATTATATGAAACAGTAAAAAGCTATTCCTGGTCAGGCCATTGCAAATAATATTGCAGAGAAGGAGCAGCTATACAGAAACAAGCAGCAAGAGCAAGTGCAGAAAACCTTCTATACACACACACAAAAAATGCAAGGATAGGGACTACTGCAGAGAAGGGTATGTAAGAGAACTGTACAAAATACAAACATACATTGTAGTGATACACTGATGGCCCCATTTGCCATTCCACTTGCACTACAAAGACTAAGGGAGGTAAGGGGACCCTAAAACCATCACAATTTTGAGCCATAACATTTTCAGCTACAAACTTAACCTGGACAGGAAAACCAGTATGGAAAAAGTAAGTAACTTCAAAAAAACCAAACAGCAGTATCTAATGCTTAGTGATGCTCTTCATTGGTAAATATCAAAGCATTTGACAAAGGAAGTAAGTACCATTATATTGGAGCTGGATATAAAGGACAGAGCCTAAGCTTAAAATGCCCATGAATGCAAAACCACTGGACCTAGTCAGGCATTCACTATATGCCAGCATTATTCCAGTGAGTTCTTTTGCAGGCAAGAAAGGAAATATATTTGCTATTTCAGATTAGTCAACTTTGACACAGGGACTAGTATGACATGCCACGAATCTCCCAAATAAACCACAGCCCAGTTGCCTGGTCCCCACAGAGCTGCGTCACCAAAGCTGTGTAGTGGTCAGCAGTGTGAAAAAAAGTCAATAAGAAACAGCATCTATGCTAGAGCTTTGCCAGCATTGCTGTTACACTATCAAAACAGTCTGTTTCTGGTATAGCTTGGTTAGTTCAATGGATTGCTGTAAACAATGCTGCCAAAATAACTTCTGCTGATACAATTTGCATCTCTAGTAAGCCTGTTGGCCAGAGCAGCAAAACTGGCTCAGTTTTGGACCAGGCTTCAGTGTTCTTTGTGCATATACATTAAAAGAAAGAAAGAGAAAAAAAAAAAGGTTAAATCTAAAATTTGCATGGGAAAGAAGACATGGCACAATCAAACATTAATAGACATACATCTTCATAAACTTTGAACTGAAACCTTAAACACTATCAATTTAATCACTAAATCAGGCAGAAGTCCTCATTAAGGGAGAAAAAGTAACTCATTTTAAAGAACTTGCAAGTGAAATTAGTGCTATGAAATGCTGATTTCAGAGTATGTTATGCAGCATACACAAGTTTTCATCATAAAACACTAACGCTTTCAAGATGCATCTCCCTACAGCATATTATTTTTAAAAGTTCACAGAAGGAGGGAAAGCAGAAATAATAGTAGAGTGCACACAGCAGAGGATATTATCTTCCATGAGAAACACATTTTCCAGGGTTTTTTTTGTTTGTTTTTTTTTTTTTTTTAAAATTCGTCTTTCACCACTTAGAAAATGCAAAACCTATTATGCCTATTATTCTACAGAAGCGTTGAAGGGATGGTTGAGAGGACACTTTCATTATATCCACTGCTATTTTCTGTAGTTCATAACTTTATGGACAGATTAGCCTCGTGGGTGAAATATTTTATACTTGTCCTCAGTCCAAAGGTGAATTAGTCTGGAAGCATGATAAAATTCTACCAGGTCACACACAGCTCTGTGACACAGGGACACTGAGTCTTCTGACTCCCCCAATCTTTGTCCCCAAAGTGTACCATATAACAAAGGTTCTCATCTCTCCAAATGCTGCAGACTCCGTGAAATACACCATTCCCATTTCGTGAATTGCCTTCCACTTCATTTATTTTTATCAAGTCCAAATAATTCTGAACTTGTAGAAGCCTTTCCGTTCACAACACAACGAAGTACTGGATCAAATCTAACTATTTACCAGCAACTGGCAGCATCTCATTTCCTCATCTGTATTGAAGGGGTAATTAGCTCAGTTTTTGGAAGTCTTCACACCAGAAACAACTTATATTCCTTCCCTCTAAGCATCCATCGAAGAGGAGAAAGAAGCAGCTCTCAAGCAAAAAAAAACTTGAATGACATGCTGTTGGTATCAGGATTGCCAGGGCTGTAGACTTCGCTTGTCTGCCTCAGTGAGACAGTGAGTCCTTCAAATCTCTCCTACATGCTGAGGAATGCAGTACACCACGTCCCCGCTCCTCATCACTTTGCAAATCCTCTCCACCCAGGATAAATTCACAGTTGAATCTGGTCTTTGCTCCTTCACAAATCACTGATTTAGTACTATGTGCAACTCAGCCCTGCTTTAGCATGCAATGATGCCCATCTGAAGGCTAGACCACGAGATCCATTCACTTCCAGTACGTTTCATGGATGTGGTACCAGAGAATGGAAATCCCTGACTGCTGAAACAAGAGATGGAAATGGACTCAATTTGCAGACACTCAGCAACAGAATTAGAACCAGATTACATTCGCTTTTCTGTAATCAATAATGGTGACGAGCTTTTAGGGGGAAACAACCAATCAAAAAAAAGAAGAGATACACTATCACTAATTGTATTTGTAAAGATACTTTTGAATGGTCTACAATCTTTGCTTATGCTAAGATGACAGCATTTCATGGTGGTATTCACATAAATATAAAAAGATTTAGCTGGCATAGACCAATGAAATGCTGATTGCCTCATCACTCCTCAGGCTTATTTCTCCACTGGTTTTTGTGGGAATCTCACTTTTCAGTCTGTTAGGGAAATGTAGCTTAGAGTCATACATTTGTGTAACCATTTGGGCATGGTCATACAAAACAGTGTTCTCAAATGCATACAGCATTTCATAGACAGTTCAGAAATCAAATGAAGTGCAGAGACATGAGAGAACGTGTATGTGAGTATAAACCTACTGTTAACTTACCATTTCTTCAGTTCAATAACAGTAATGCATTTCAATATGTGATCCCGAAAGAGTGATGAAAAACTGAAATGAAACAACTTATTTTTATTATCCACGAGTATTCTAAACAATGTCCATGAAACCCATTGCAAGGCCTGTCAATGCAGTTACATAGTACAGGGTACAGACAGGAATGCACAAAATTTTGCAAGCATGGGCACGCTTGGTTCACACACCTATCTATGTAGACTCACGAAATGCTGAAATTTAATCCTGCTCTAGAAGTTTCTATGCAAAGAAACATCAAGAAACTGCCACCTGGCTTGTCTTCTGGATTCCATTTTTAAAAAAAAAAAAAAAAAAAATCTATGCACAACGGAGGCAGAGTCTATACCGCACAAGCACACTGTCTGGCATGGAAAACACAAATGGTTTGTGAGCGAGAATGACCCGGCTGGTTCCCAGAGCCCAGATCCCAAACTGAGTTTGAAGGGCTCTCAGGGGAAAATGAAGAGAGTACCAATAAATAAATATACTAAACACATTTACAGACAATTCTGTGACATTTCTATACTTGCTTTCAGACTATAACTATTCAAGGAATAAAAGTTATCACTGTACAGAAAATACTGTGTCATAAGTATAGCACAGGCAACTTTATGGTGACTCTGAGAATGATCTATTTCAACTCCTCACTTTGTGCATATAAAAATGTTAGAAATGCCCGAAGCATAGTTTGCTGCATTCCAGTCAAATTGTTGTTCTCACTTCAATTTAATCACCTTCACAGGCACACTTACTGAGTGCTTCTATTCATAAATTGCATTTTAATAACCCACCTAATTGCTTCCTTTTCCCCAAGCAGATACACTTTTAAAAGGACTGCATCTTTGGTATCTTCTGCTACTGGCAAAATTCAGCCGAGTTCTGTTGATTTCTATCTATCACTTCCTGCAAAAGGTGGCTGAAAGAGGGAAAGAGAAAAATTTAATAGGGTCTGAGGAGTCTGAGTAAGTGTAATTGCAACTGAAGCAAGGCACAAAAGCTCTATCAACTTCACTTTAGTCACTTTTTGAAGTGTGACAAAACTTCCCTATAAAATAAATACTTGATTAAAAATATTCATTACAATTGGAAAAAAGTATCAAAGGCTAGATTAAAAAATGAAAGCTAAGCCAATCCTCTAAGAAATTCTGTAGGATTCATTTCTATACCATGTCTACACATTTCAATAGTGTCTCTCTACATTTCTATACAGTCTGTCTACAACAGATCTTAGTTGACTGTTGCATTAGAAATAGCTGAGGGGAAATGAAAAAAAAAAAAAAAAGGAAAAAAAGGTTTTCTCATTTTAAGAAAAGTCACCCTTGTATCAGATTTTAGATACAAAGTCACTGCTTATGAAGGGTGCTATCCAAAAAAACCAACCCCAAAAGCCAACACACTGTGAAGAGATCCA
Source organism: Fregata magnificens (assembly GCA_013389945.1). Lineage (NCBI taxonomy): Eukaryota > Metazoa > Chordata > Aves > Suliformes > Fregatidae > Fregata > Fregata magnificens. The sequence continues at coordinate 93,951 of WAAD01022322.1, forward strand.
GCACTGGAAATGCTGCTCAGACCTGTTCCGTTCCTCCCTCTGAGGGAGGCACTTTCAGCAAACGGTGCTTTCATCTTTCACATTCAGTTGCATTGTTGATGGCAGGGGATACCTGTGCATCAGTTACATAAAAACTTCTCATCAGCAAACCAGGAAGAAATCTCTAGTATTATTTATCACAGAATATCAGTTTACAGAACTATAAGGACAGTGGTGTAGGAATGCTTTTGTTTTAAATACAGATTAATTCCTGTTCTTGGTGCCTAGCACATGCTACTGAAAACAATTCCTGCTGTTCACCAAAAAGCACAACAGAAAGTTCTCAGTACCATAACTTTATAGTGAGGTAGAGGTGTAGCAGGCAAGTCTTCACCTCCTGATAACATAATTTTGTACCTTTATCCTCTGCAAGCCTAGAAGATGTATGGAAAAAACAATAAGTTTTTAATACTCAAGAGATACTACACTACTGGTTTTATTGTTCTCTGGCACCAGCCCTTAGAAACAGCTGGAAGCCTCCATGGCTGCCTTCTCTTTTTTAAATTTAACTAGTCAGTGTATACACACAGCTCTCTGACAAGTTCACTACCCCTAACCTGAGGCTACCACAATCAGTCTGAAAGAGAAGAAAAAAGGACAACAAAAATGTTTAAGCACTCAAATTTGTATGCTCTGTGCAATATGGAAATGCTCAATACCATATTCTAAGAAAATAGATTGGCCCCGATATTATGTGTGATTAAAAATAATTCCTATAACTTTCACCATGTATGCATCATGTAAGCTTTATTATCATTAAGCTAGAGAACAGGTTCCAAAACCATACTGCAAAAGCTTCTCCTTGCTGACAGACTTGTTTCTATACATGCACAAATTTGCTCTTCTCTTCACTAAGATCAGTATGTTATGCAGAAAAAAAACCTTTTAGCATACATTCATCAGTAAATGTCCAAGAAGAACAAATCAATATGCCAAAACAGAATTTGCAAAACCTAGGTGATAAAGCTCATTTTCCAAGGGCTCAGAAACTACAGAATACAATAGTACAATTTATAACATTTTTCATCCTGATGCCAGAGTAAATTTTCTTCTGCGCAAAAATCCAGTGCACTGACAATCCTGAAAGCATCCAACTCCATATTGTATGGAGTGAAAATACAACACCTATGAAGGGTTCCTAATGGACACAGTGAAGTCGTAGTTTCACTGTTTTGGGCATTTTTTGAAGCAGATTCAGCGAGGTGATCATATACTTCTGTTTCACTTTTCACCAACTCATAAAATCCTAAACTCAAAACTGCCTAAGGTGAAAGGACTGATCTAAGGGTTGTATTTGACAGGGAAGAAAGAAGAAAATCTCAATATATTCTAGACTATTTTTATTTTTGTGAAAAAGCTTTCAATATGTCATGCCAAAGTCTGCAAAGTGGCTTAAGTTTACATTGATAAAATCACATCTTAAATAATGTTCTGCACAATGTCTAGTTCTTTAGTGATAGGTTGACTACTTCTAAGATTTACTTTGATGTACAGGGGAAAGAATTTGTCCATTTACAATTCACAATCAACCTCAGAAATTCTGTTACTGTGTTTAGGTCCCTCCTCTTTTTTAAATTTAACCAGAAAGAAAAATTGCTCAGAAAAGCATTAAAGTATGTTTAAAACAAGACAAAATTAAAAAAAAAAGTCTAACATTAAAACCAATTGTTAGGCTCTTTTCAGAAAAAGAGACAGAAGAGATGACTTCCAAAGAACCTTTAGAAGCGAGATCTCAACACTGTTTTTCAGTACAACCATAATACACATACAGAGCTCTCAGATGACACCAGTGAATCTACAGTAGCAGTCAATGCAATCATCTTGCTTGCTCGAATTCAGAAGATGTGTTTCATGTGCTTGATTCCATATGTTTTGAAGAAAACCATGATGATCAATGCCCAGAGTCCTAAAATGAATCCTCCAGGAGGATGCCAGTCCTTTTGTTTTGGTTTCTGAAAAAAAGAACAAACAAACAAAACAAGAAGAACAAAGAATTCGTACTTAGTTTTCACATTAAACAGGCACTGTGTTTATCAACTTCAAAAAACCCCCACAAACTTGCAGTAGAGAAAAATACCAATAAGCTGTATTTCTTCATAAAGTAGAAGCATCTTTCTTCTTGATGTGGTGGAAAGGCTGATGGGAGGTGAGCGGGCACCCAAGCAGGGAGCTAAGTACTAGCTGCTAGAACTGTGCCCGAGACACCACTTTGACGGTGCCTATCAGCGTTGTGGGACATGTTCAAAGTCATTTGTTTGGACAGAATTTCTCGTATCTGGTCTCTTATTAATACAAGAAAAAATGCTGTGACTATGAAAAACAGTTCCTACCAGTGAAAATGTGAAAAAGACAATGTTGTTTTTCCACTACCTAGAATGTTTTCTACAGCTCCTTTTGTACTCAGAATTATGTGAATAAACAGATATCTAACCACATAAAAAGCTAAGACTCATTATTACAGGAATATCATAAAACAAGATAGGATTGTTTTTAATGTCAATCACATTTCCCAGGGGCCTCATTGAGTCTAACTGCCTTTCCTTAATGCAGAAATATTCTGCAATTCAAATACCTGTCCCTTCAACAATTTTTTCCATCTTCAGTAAAAAGCAACACACTGCAATTTGTTAAGGCCTTTTCTATCTCACACTTAGCAGTAAGACAAGATAAAACTTGTCTATCCTCTTCCTCCTCCTATTTAAAAAAATTTCAGATACTCCATATTCAGTGAGAAATGGATTGTAGAAGAGCTGCTATGTGCCCCAAGATCTGTCTCTGAGGCTAAGAATAAGGTGAAGCTAAACGAATGCAAAATTTTAGTTAAGGATATCGTAACAAAAATATCAGAATTACAGTATTTAGAAGTATAACTCAGTCCCTCATGCCTGTGCCTACTCTTGCCCTCAGCAGGTATGTTTTACAGATCTTCTAGGCAGACAGAGATGATTTCCTATTACAATAATAAATACTGAAGTGATTGCTGAGCTTTTTATTCCTGCCTTGCTGAACGATTTGCACTATTTTGTCCTTGTATAGAACGAGACACAAGGGGCACAGAGAGTATTTTGGTTTTGTTGCATTTAAGTCAAATTTAAAATTCTCTTTCTGCTATGTGAATAACTATTACAAAAGATGGTACGGTTTCCATTTCTGCGTGAATCTGCATACGGAAGCTTGTCGCTCTGCACTAAATGTACCAGGTGGCTGGTGAACTTTAATGCAATAAGGAACAGTTTGCAGCGTCTGTTCTTTCAAAACAGCTTTCTTATCAACAAGAAAACAATGTTTGTTGAGGGTCCCATGTTCTAAGCCACATAGTTTTAGCTTTAGGATTTTTCTCTAAGTACCATGCTTGTAATTAAAAATATAACAAATAGCCATGTCACCTGAGACAACTGAAGAACTTGGCACTCTGAAATATTCATGATTTTACTCTGATACAGGAATCACAGAACCAGCATTATAATTTACATCAACAACAAAACCAAAGATATGAGCAGAGATGGTGTCTACATATGCAAACCACTCAATTTCCTAAGAAGCGCCCATCAGCTGCAGTGTACGTGCTGTTGGTAATCTGCCACCTCGCTGATACTCGCAACCACACATCTCCACGTACACCTCAGAAAATCAACTCTGCATGTTCAAAAAGGCTGCCAGCACACCTCGCTTCTGAAAGTAACAGCACACGACACTTCTCCATACAAAGGAACTTTCTTGTTTAAATCCTCCTAATTAACCCGTAACTTCGTATGCATATTGCAGTGCCCGTTTCATCAATCTCTTTGTACTATCAATCTTTCCCTTCTTGGATCTCAGACAAATTCCTTACCACAAAGTGGCACCTGACCCTTCTAGACAAATGACTTCAATTTGCAGTCAGTGACACTAAAAGCCACTCTCTCCTATTTTGTATAGAACACGTAATTTAATTTCTTTAAAGAATTTATATGAATAAATATTTATAAGGTGATCTATGAGTATGGTTTCACATTTTGTCATGCCATGTACTGAAGCCTCCATGGAATTCCGCAAGCGAACGGAGGCCAGTGCAGCAATGGCTCCGTGCTGGGAAATCAAAGACATACATATAGTCAGCTTAAAGCCACGGGAAGCAATGTTAACATGTGAAGGATTAAAAACATGAAGGCACAACAAAAAATACATGAGAGGATATACAAGAGCTACATACTTAGTAATCTTAAAAATAAATGATCTTAATGAGAAAGATTTACAGACCAGAAACTGAAATCTATACATAAATATTAAACCTCAATAAAAGGGCAAAGAGATGCAACTCTATTGTACATCTGTAAGTCAATAGTGAGGGTAATTGAGCACAAAATTATATTGAAATATGCCAGTATTTTCCACTAGGGGCTTTCAGACATCAAAACCTTATGAATACCTAAAACAGGATTACACAGATTCATGCTTAAACCTACAAAAGAGCGGAAATATGTAATTTTCTTTAAATTAACTTGATCCTAGATTCCCAAGAAAGTTCATCACTGAATTAAAAATGTAATTAGCTTTCAAATTGACAAGTTCATCCTCCTAAAATCATAACAAGTGTAACACAGAAAGCTTCAATAACAAATCTTTGTCCAGCTGGGCACGTCAGCTAAGCAGCAAACAGCACTGAAGTTCCTTTACAAAAAGCTGCATTTTGCACCTGTGAATCAAACCATCTACATGTAAGACGGAGTCGCTGCTTCCATAAATTATGCCAGCGAATTGTACTTGGAATGTAGGCTGGCAGAGAGCTTTCTGCGGTGCTGTTGTAACAGCAGACCCAACAATTCTTTGCCCTTGGCACAGCTGTATCGCTACCACAAGCGCTGCCGGTGTACCTATGTCAGCAAGGAAGAGCAGCATCACTCCGAGCTGTCACAGCTACGCCAGCAGTCTTGCATAATGAAGTCAGAGGCCAAGGCGGGATGCCCTTCTATAAACATACGTGAGCCTCAAGTGTTTTGCTGCAGAAGCTGCTTTGACTATTTTGTGCAGGCAGGCGGGGAAGAGTCAGAGAGATCTCTCCTAATGGGAACAACTATTAGTAAGACAGAATCACTTCAATAGCCAATGAAAAAAGTTTCCTTTTTAGATCCACACACTGCAAAAAAGATTTAGAAAAGACAGAATTTCTTTCTATGCTTATACCAGTTCTGTGGCCAAAAGCAATCCCTAGATAAACTGTCCCTTTCTATCAATTTTAAGACTGATCAGAAAGCATTAGTGAATATAAAGTTTTTCCCAGATTCCTAAAAAAAATTTCAGTATTTATCCCATGAACATTGCCTAGTTCAGGGTCTTACTCCAACAAATTTCTGTGAAAGTCAGGCAATTTTTGAAAGTCAGGCATTTTCTCACTTGCGAGAAAATGCTAAATAGACAAAAAAATGTTAAGTGTTGCAGTATTTTAATTTGCAATGAATTATGTATCTTTAATAGGCCTAAATTGATGTGAGAATGTGTACTATTAGAAGACTACAGATTGGCTGCAGTACTTACAAATTATGCATAACTTTCTGATCTTTGGGACTGATCTGGAGGAGCAGAGGCAGTAGCTCAAGTTATTCTGAATTTCACTGTTGTAGTACCCACCTAAGAACTCCATATACCAAGTACTGCTTATGTAACTAACGTATTTAGGTTTTGTGATCTACGCCACAGTACAACCCCACTACAAACGCCCTCTTTACCCCTGCAATAACAGCAGTAGCACATACGTGAAATGCATGTATAAAATGGTACAATGTGTCACGAACAAATACATTTAGCAGCTTAAGGGCTAGATTCCAAATTTAAAAGATAGGTAGCTAAGCAACAGCAAGCTTCCTCCTGTGAACAGTTTTCTGTTGTACGCTCTCTAGTTCTGGTAGACTCATTATCCGGTGGAACTTAAAAACATTTAACAGAGAGTTGCTCCAAGTACTGTAATTAAGGAGAGGATGAAACAGTGTATTTTCAAACCGGATGGGTCTGTAAGGACTCGAATGGAAAGTATCCAAGACTTTCAAGGAAGGTGTTTCATAAAACATTCAATACTTGTTACTCCAATTAAAATGAGGTTTATGCAAAAAAAATAATAAAAAAGGTATTAAAGCTAAAGTGGTAATTAGATTAAGAATGGTTTAATTTTAAAATGTCACATCAGAACAGAAGAAAGACTTAAAACATCATCTATTAACACATGTATTAACATTTCACGTGGAAACACTGTGTTAAATATCATAATAATCCAACCCTCTCCCAGCAGAAATCCCTTTGCATTAGTGTCCCCAATAAGGACAAAAATATTGGTAGAGAAAGCTTTGGGTTAACCTCAGAATCCACACTGGGATGGTAGCAGTAGAGAAAGCAGTGCACACAGTATTATAGTCAGGAATGTAGTCATTCCCAAATGGAAAAGGGATACGCAAATTCTTCAGTCTCCTCCAGCATCTAATTCCAAACAGGGCTTTAAGAGAGTGGGCAAAACCTTAAAAATGAGTGTGCACATCATCCTTGCTATGGGGGATGTTCTCCCCAACCTGAGGCAGACGGTGTGTGTTTGCACCACAAGTGCAAAATATCCATATGTAACTGCACAAAAATAAAACACTAGAAGTGCTGTGTTCCAGCGAGTCCATTAAAGCGGCAGCTATTGTATTTCAGATTAATCCCTGCTTGATTCTCTCTGGAGTTTCAGTGCAGAGCGTCCCAGACCCAGTTTTGGCCTATTTATTGCAGCACACGTGGTGTAAAATATCACCCACGATTCTGAGGCTTCCTGGCAGAGAGCAGCAACTACAGCACTGGGCGGAAATCCTATGCACACCCTCTGTGGAGTTCTCCACTTCTACTAGTCTTGGGGGCCAGCAAGCACTCGCAGGGAAGTGAAGCATGCTTGCTGCTTGTTTGTGCAGTGCTCACATTCATTATTAGATCATTGGGGTGAATTTTATGTATTTTGGAGTGTAAATTTCCAAGTTTTCTTCTTGGTCATTCTCCATTTAAATGCACATTTCTATTTCTTCCATTGCAATACTAAAGGTTTTCTCTCTTGTTTCTCAGGATACCTATTTTTATGTTAGGGTCTGTGTTAAAGACCAATATTGAAATCTGAAAAAGAAAGATCCACATTTCAAGACAGCTCTTTGAAACCCAAGGCCAACCTCAGGTTTACTTGCAATTTAAATTTCAAATTTGAAATTTCAAACTGGGTAATCCGCTCAGTTCTTATGACAAAGCACAGAACAAAGTTTAATTTCAGAATGAATTCATATGTATCACAAGCAAATCATGGCAAAAAGTATGTCCTCAAAGCTTTTAGTGGAAGTACGCACTTCTACCTTGTCAGTTACAGTTTGGATTTGGGGTCCTCACAGGGAGTGGGGGAAACCAAATAACTCCAGCTATCTAGTAATAGTCTAATCCTCTTTTGTGCCCACAGCAAAATTAAAGTCATAAGAGAACTCCAACATAAACGGTGCCTGTTAATCTGCCAAACAATTTAAAGCACTTTTGTCTAATCTCCCAGCCTGTATTTATTAACCACAGTGCCATGATTACCGATATCTCCAATACTAGTAAAATAATGAAGAAAGTTCACTCATCAACAACAAAAACTGATGAAGAATACAGGAAAGAAGAGCAGTTTAAACTAAATTAACGTATCAATGCCAACAACTGCATTTTAAATATTTACTTCAAAAACTGTATAATCACCACAATATAAACTACAATACTGTTACGATAGCTTTAGTTTTTCATTTCCTTCTAAAATATGTAATCTATAAGGGCTTTTTAGAAATGAACTTCTACTTATTATTCTCTACTTTCAGTGTTATCTCTCAGCATTACATAGCACTTTAAAGTGCGTTTAGTGGCTTAACAACTATTCATTAATCTTCCAACCTGTGACACAATACATAATATACTACTTCTAATCAAAGGGAGGTTTCCCAGCACCTGGGACCCAGTGCAGTTTAATTCCCAGACAAGGCAGCGCTCAGATGAATCACGCCTGCCTGGCAAACACAACAGGGATTGTACTAGTGGGCCCCCAAATCAAGGCGTGTGATTTCCTACATCCAAAGCTAACACAGCTCTGGCAGCAGTAACCATCCGTATCTATCTTCAACAGACTGGCACAGCAGAGGTCTTACCTCTGCTGAGGTGCAAGGGCTGAGCTCTTACCTGCTCAAATACCAGTGAGTTACATCATGGAACCCACGTATGGTGGAGATGAAAAAAGTCACAATATAAAGTTGTATTTAGAAAAAAAAAAAAAACCAACTACATCTATTTAAGGTATATTAAGTGAATTGTTTTTTATGTTTTAATCGAAGTCATACTCTTATGTGAAGCCACGATCATGATTTTTCGCAAAAGGGCACCTAAGTCTACAGCAAATATATGAATTACATTTGCAAATACAAAGCTTCATGCCAACTGAAGCATGCAAAAATAGAAGATGAGCAGCTTAATTAAGTAGACTCAGTATTCAAAATTTGGCCACCGCTACTTTGAGAAGCATCCTCCTTTTTTAATATGTTTATATTTAATTAATTTAAACAAGAGGATTATTGGCAAAAACAAGACTAAAAGCATTCAGTGCACAGTGTCATGCCACAAACGGAAAGATAAACTTCTTGAGATCCTTACACTGGAGGGGGTCAGCAAACAACAACAATATGCACTAGCGAGGCAGACCTCAGTGGACAGGACCTCTAAAAATGATCAGATATAAAAGCAACTCTGCTTTTAATACCCAACTGCTACCGAAACTTCGGGTTAAGCAGACAGAAACAGCAGCTGCAAAGAACAAAGGAGGTGAAAAGGGTGCGTAGAGGCTGCTGGAGGGACAAAGATATTTTGCATTCACAAAAATACAGTTGTAGAAATAGGGCCAAGCTATTCTCAGAGCACTGTTCTTCCAAGCAGCACGCACTGCTCACTTTCCCCTGGGAAAAGATTATCTCAAAGTCTTCTACGGTGCAGATCTCGTTCATACAAACACAATGTCGCGTTGCCAGTGGGAGCAGAACCAGACCCAACCTCTCAGCTCTGCAGAGACAAGGCAGTATGTGCATGCACAGGCTCCTACCTGTTTCAGTCTGGCACGATTACTCCAAGTACCAGCCTCACCCAGCCCAACCTTTCTAAGGAGCACAGCACTGCCGCTTCCTCCTTGGAGATCTAACTTGGATTTCCCATCGCATATCCCTCTGGACCACAAGGTGAGTTCCATTCAAATGCTTTTAAATCAATATGCTCTGAGGCAGGTTTTTCTCTTAATCTCGTAAAATTAATTTTATGCCTTAGAACTTCCATTATGAAGTATCATTTTGGGTCATTCAAATTCAAACGAAGTTGTTTCTGTTTATATGGAGAAACCATGATGATCATAAATTATTACGCTATTCCTTTCAAAGTAGTAGCGGCGCTTCTAACCACACATTTTTTTTCTCGCTATCCCATGAGTATCTATTAATTTATTTCCAGGTGACAGGCTGTATTAACAACAGATGTTAGACAACATTAGATCTTATACTCAATATGCTATATTGAGCACAAGATCTAATCAAATATCTCAACAGCTACATTTTAAGAAACTGGAATCCACATAAATATTCCTTATTCACATAGCTTTTACTGCTCATTTTAAACTTTTCTACAACTATAATTTAAAAAGTTCTCCTTTGCCCTGAGCTGTGTGCTACATTATACGTGTGTATATATACATTTTCTAGCTCCAGCTTGCACAACTCAAAACAGCATTACATTTAAGAGGCAGGCACGAAAAAATGGATGGAGGGAGAAGCAGGGCTGAGGCAAAAGGTGCCTGTACATTTATATGAACAAGATCGAATATGGCTGTATTTTTATTGCATTTTCATTTTTGGTAAGAAACCACTGTATTACAGCTGGCGATAGATGGGTTTGGTCCCCACCACAACCCAGCCTTTAAAGGCAATTGTTGTATTCAGTAGTTTTGCACTCATATGCCAGACAAGTATTCTCACCCAAATTTGTCTTGTATGTACTCTCTCTGTGAGCAGAAAAAAAGGAAAAGGAAAAAGAACTATTCTGAAATTATCAACCCAATACTTTTGGCTACTCTAGCTGCTATACAACCTCAAAAACAAATCATAAAACGTGGACACAGCAGTAATACAGACACTTACTTAGTGGTTGCACATAATTACACCTACACCAGAAAACCATTTCTGTTATGCTTGGTATGTCAAAGAACAAGGAGTCCCAGACAGCAGATCCATTCCTGCAAAGAGTTTTTGTAGGCAGCTGACACTAAGAAAGAATGGCAGATTTATGGTATCACAAATATTCACTGACATTTGCATGACACCAGGTTCATCAGTTGAACGCTACATGGGGCTCAACAAGGACCACCCTTCTGCAAGAATGAATGAGTGTAGCCGAGCATACAGCCCCCCCCAGGCCACCACATGTAGTATGTACAGTAACCACAACTTTCTGAAAGGGTCTTTAAAAAAAAAAAAAAAAAAAAAAAAAAAAAAAAAAAAAAAAAAAAAAAAAGATAAAACCACAGACAGTCTTATCTAGTGGCAAACCAGTTGCACCTTTCCTGCCTACCATCTAAACTAACCACGGGTTACTGCCCTACCGACGTCACGTTGTCACTCAGCCCCCTGTAAGTACTACCCATCATCTGTTTGTCAGCCATGTATTTGTAGATGGTCTTTCGTGTTAAGCACTCCCTCCTGAAAATATGTGATCATTCCCTAATTCACAGAGCCCCACCACTGGAGCTGGGCTTCTCCAGGAACACCAAGCCAGAGCAGACAGCTCTCAGTGTGCGGGGCCTCTCACCCTGGGGGGAGGCTGAGGGGAGGAGAGAGCTGGCTATGGCAGGGTGCCACACACCGAGCAAGAAAGCCAGTCCCTACAGAAGTGATCGCTTGCACAAAGCTGAATCACAACCTCATGCAAAGAATTTGCACAGGAACGACGATGCGGGATGTCGTCTCGTCTGTCCAACAGTATGAACACAACTGCTCCATTACTGGAGTCTTCATTCATTTACCCCTTCCATTCATTCTTCAAATGGAAATGATTTCATCAAATTTCAACCCTCTGGATTATTTAGGAAGACAATTCTAGACAGAACACTATAGAGCAGCCTGCCAATATCTCTATCTCTGGCCGTTCATCAGTCCTGTCAAGAGCTTGTGAGTTACATTGCCGTGCTCCTCACAGCATACTATTGAAGGGTAAACAAAATATAATTAACACCAAAAAAATCACCAGTAACACCTCACTAAGTTTACACGGTTAAGTGGGATAAATGTGTGAATGTATTTGGACCTAACGGTGCTTTCACCTGAGGAAAAGTGTTCAGAAAGGTATCTGCCACCACAGCACTGCAAAATATGTCAAGCTAAGATTGATAACATTTATATTTTTTCCTTACCAATGTGAGCTTATTGCTAACAGCTACTTTTTATGCCGCATAAGCTCAGAAGAAATATAGTAGACAGAAGAAAAAACCTAGCAAAACTGTTACTGCTTATTTTACTACTCACTGAAATACCATTTAAATAAACACTGTCTATCAGAGAAGCTTTCATGTGTAAACAATAAAAAAGTAATGATTAATAAAAACCGTACAAGGTTATGTGAGAAATGAAAATGTTACAGAACACTGAACTGACACCAGAAAACGGAATTAAATCTTGCATCTTGGACAACCTACTATAACATACTTCGGTAATCTGCTTTATCTAGAAAGGTTCTGATCCTGCATGTATTTAGTGACAGGTAACACCAACTAAGTCAAGAATTTAGTCTTACGCTCAAATTACACATGTGCTTACAAATAGTAACATTGTTTCTATGCCCAGTGCAATCAGTATTAAGCAATAAAATAAGGAGTAAAGACTAAGAAATACGTTGCCCTTTGCCTAAGGATCTAACAGCATCCCCTCCTTTCCCTCCACTCCACACGCATCCGTGTACACACTTGGCTTTCTTATTCCTGGCATTATTATTCCAGGGACATGAATATGAAACACCAAACCTGTAAACTGGAGAACTAATTTAACAGCCAGAATGGATGCCGACCCTCCTATCCAGGCCTCATCTCACAAAAACTGCATGACCATATTGTACTTTTAGTTGGGTACTTCCCGTTCACAGCTTTTGAGGAGAGAGCGCTAAGGAAGAATCAGACCTCTCTAAGGTACCAAGTTAAGAGAAACTAAAAGTGGGTCTTGACAAAAGCCATTCAGCAGCGTCAGGAAAAGTGATAAAGCAGAATACGTCTCATCCCTGTAACATAGCAGATCTCCGTCTTTTCACTAGTTTCTGCTGCAGACAAAGCCAGAAAAATTCCGAACAAGTTGGGCATAATTTGGGGATGCCAAAGGCAGCTCTTTCATAGCCAAAAGAGGATTCTGCTGAAAAATTAGCCGAAAGGTAGGAAAGAGGCCCTTTCTCTGCATATAAAACCAAAAGTCTGACTAATCAATGACCACTTAGGAGTATTGCTTACTTTCACATTTGCCAGTAAGTCTCGTTCCAAATGCAAAGCTTGTTCCCACCAAAGACGACTCCTATGGAACAGCAAAACTGATCACCAAAATTAAAGCAACTCTGGAACTGTATTCCTTCTGTTAAATACTGTATTTACTAAAAGAAAAAGGGATTTAATTTACCATTAAAAGGTTTTGCTAAATGAATTTTCCTTTAATTAGGAAAGTCCTAAAACTTGTTCTAGGTCGAGCATAATTTTTAAACTACTATCCTAGCACTTTATAGGCTGTTATGATATAGACAAGATTTAGAATTTTTTAATTCAATAAAGATTAACAAAATAAATATAGCAGTAGGTCTTCATTCCATGATATTTTCAGCTTTTAACTTACATTAAAAGACAATAAAGTTATTAAGTAACTTTTCTTTTAACATGGACTTTTACTGATACTGTTTACTATAATAATAATGAAGATGATAGTCTCTACAACCCCAAAATTCTACTGCTAGGAATTATGCTTTCTCACTAAGGTTTTTGTAGTTTAATTGTCTTCATGTAATATCGATATTTGGTACTTGGATGTAATTAAGCATAGGGGAACCATTCTTAGAATACTATTCCAATCCATTAGGCAAATTTTCTCACTATGATATGAAAATTTTCATCTACTTAATTAGCACACCTACTTCTTCCAAGCCTAAGTGGACCTGAACTATGTTTTATGATGGCCCAAGGAAAAAAAAAAAAAAAAAAAAAAAAAAAACCACAACACATAAATTATGCCTCCACTCAATTGTACAACTATTTTAAAATGTGTGAACAGTTAAGACAAAATTGAAAAATTACCATAATAGGCTTTTGACACTTCCCTGCTTAAGCAAAAATTAATTCTAACTCCCTGTTTTTATGCAAAGCCTTTATAATTTCTCTAATCTCAAGTTCCCAGGAGAGAGAACACAATACTTTCAAGTACAAGAGTGTGAGGCTTGGCATCTTCTCTTTTTAGTTATGCAGTTTATTTGATGGAAGTCTAAACTGCTAAGCCTCCCTTTGTGCTTAATATAAGCCATCCTCAGTGGAAATACAAGTTAATTTAAGTAAAATGAAGTTTTAGGAACAATGCATTCTCTTGCAGAGAAAGCTTCACTAAAGCAAAGCTTTTTTAAATGCAGCATCTGTTTCCTGAATTGCTCTAGAACCTGTAATAAAAATAAACTAAAAAGAAGCAAAATTTTCAAAAGGTAATTTACATGTGAAACAGCATAAACATAAAAACAGTCTAATGGGGTAACTTATTTATCATTTTACTGTATGTTTTTCAGTTTCATCTTATGTCGTGCATGAACACGCTCTACCAAAGTAATGAATTAGTGTGTTCTAAGCGTAAGACATTAAGCATCTTCTGTTTTATTAATGGTGACTATTATTAAAACCTACTGCTTATGTTACAAAAGTAAATCAGCTATATCGCTGGTATACACTTCCATACACAGTAAGGTGCGTGGATCACATACTAAATTCACAGAGTTATTTCATACATTTCTTTGCCCGCAACCGCAGTTGAAATACTTGTACATCAGATACTACGCTACAGCAGCACACGGTGTATTATGATGCCTACAAACCTATTAAGCTCATAGAAAGATTGTGCATATATTTAGTCTATTCCCATGAGAGGCAGAGGGATATTATTTGCATACCATTATGCACTGAAAACCTATTCAGTTATCCCCACTGGAGACAACTCACCACAGTGACCTAAATAGTATTCACTTTTCCAATATTTGAAGGAACAGCAAATGAATGGGACCCAGTGCAGACAAATCCAAAAAGACTCAGAACATCTAAGAATCCAGGCTTATAAATGACAGATGCAAAGGAATGCAGAGCAGTGCATCACAAAAAATCTCACAGAAGCGAAGAATGATGAAAAAAGTGAATTATATGCTTAATAGAGGACTACAATGTTGAGAGTGAAAATGGCTGGAGAGATAATTTTAGCAAAAAAGCTCTGACATTAGCCAAGCTTATTATGACCACAAAGGAGAGCAGAGAGTCTCAAATCACAGAACTCACTTAAAAATAACCTCCTTACATTTGCATCGACAGCAGCAGTTCTAACATCAGCTGCCCAAGACAAAGTGAGATAGCTATTGATATTTTATCTATAGCACTGTGCAACAATTCACAGGACATTAGCAACTGAGACCCCTGGGACCCGTACATATTGCTTCTTCAATAACAGCTGTAATACCGTGCATACTTTCTGTAATCACATACATGTACTAACATGCTGTAATTGTCCTCCTCATTTATATTCCCCCCATAATTTCAATATTTTGATTAAACATCTACCAGCTTCTACTCACTCCCTTCTTCTAGTCATCCTTCCTGATTTCAATATAGCCACAAAGAAGGGAGAATATAAAGAGTTATCTATGTACTCTGGGCAGAAAGTCAGAAAAGATTAACATAACGGTCCTTTATGGCCTTAGTCTACAAATCAGAATCTGTCTTAACCTTGTTTTGCTTTTTGCCAACATGCT
Source organism: Fregata magnificens (assembly GCA_013389945.1). Taxonomy (NCBI): domain Eukaryota; kingdom Metazoa; phylum Chordata; class Aves; order Suliformes; family Fregatidae; genus Fregata; species Fregata magnificens. The sequence goes on from WAAD01022322.1 coordinate 109,041, forward strand.
ATGTGGTTTACTTTAAGCTGTAAGCATTTTTGAACCTGTCTCTTTCCGTAAAGCTCTGAGCACGGCTACAGCACAAAGGAAACAGTAACCACAGTCTTAAAATCACAGTTGTGAGCAGGTTGCAAAGCACCACAAAATGGGATCATGGCACAATCAAGTCCAAAGCCAAAATAAAGACACAGAAAGATCAATAGTGCATATTGAAAGGTTTGTGCGTACTGGATCGTCAAACACATGGCTGATTCAGCTGAAAAAAGCACAACCCCTTTTTTTTTTAATATAAGAAATGTAATAATTTTTAGACTTTATGGTTATACAGCTACTACCGATCCTTCAAATGCAGTTATTTGAAGTTCAGATGAGTAAACCGCAAAGATCTACAGCACTCTATAAAGCCTGACATGTTACGGTCTCTTCCTGAACCTCTTCCTTCATTTTACATCTTAGATAGTGCTTATTAAAAAGAAACGATTACAGGAATTACCTCTTAAAGAAGCTGCAAATCCAACATGGCACCTCTAACAATTATAGCTACTATAGACCCGGGATATCTTTTAATATTTTTTTTTTAATAGTACATTTGACAATTCTATATGCTGGTGGGTATGAAACGGATGTCGCATAATCCACGAAATGGATGACGCTACATTCACATATAATGCTTCATATTACCAGTTTTCTCAAGGGCAAACTGAGCACTCCCATGATATGCACAAAAGCCTTAAATTTATTTCCATTTCAACTTCCCAGAGTAACAATTATTTTCACTCACTCTCACCTACTCATGAGAAATATAAACAAAAATTTGCAGGGAATATACATACACTTTATCAATTTTGGTCAATACTACCTATTTTAGTGGGCTTTAGAAATTCTGTAGTCACATACCCAGCCAGGGTGAAAAATGCCCCCCCTTTTTTTTTTTTTTAAAGCAGTAGTTTTCAACTCACTGCTGTCCTTAANGTTAAATCACTCCGAGCTGCCTGTCAAACTGACCCCCCACCCTGTGCCAAAGAAGAATGAAGATACAGTGCCAATCTTTAAATGTAAGGGGTTTCATAGGTCAGGGACAGAGGAAAAAAGACATGACCTCAGAAAACTGAACAGTGTGGTGCTATACTTCTTTGTCCAAACTGCAGGATTTGTACAGCCTAAAATGGTCATTTTGAAAACACTGCATCAGTTGCATCCATTTCTGCTATTGCATCTCCCTGCAGAGGTGACTGACTTTGAGGGAGAGCATGGTCTAGGGGTTACCATCACCTTGCCAGGTGCCACTTCTGTGATGAAGTAATAAATTCACATTCCAAGACGTAACAGCAGAAACTGGACCCTACTGATGCCCAGACAAGCTAATGATGTACACGCACATCAAACAGAACTTCTTCATAACTGCTCAACTAACTGTTCTTAACAGAGCTGTGTAATAGGAAAAAAAGAGATAATTCTTTTATTGTTTTTAAAATATACTTTGGTTTCATTTTTTAAAAATGCAAGGAAGGAGGTGAAGTTACATATTTTAACGCATAAACAGGGAAGAAAGGATGGACCATGCATGCAGCATTTCTGGCAAGAAAAAGCTACCATTCTCCATCTCCAATGTCTCTGGGCAGCTGGAACAGGCCATGGCAAAGTTTCCCCTTCTTGGCTTACAGAAAATGTTCAGTATGGTATTTCTAGTAGGAAGCAGTTAAAAACAAGAACCCAACTGACTGTTCAGGTTCCTCATGCAAGATATCTTCCAATGCATTTAGTTATTCAATCCATTGTATTCAGCTATAATTGCAAGAATTTAATACTACATTCAGTTCCCCCTGTAATGCTCGGTCAGCAACAAAAAATCACTCATGCTTCTTTTCTGGCTCTGCCGAGCAGTGTTGTGTGCAGACAAAAGAAGAGTTCCCCATGCATGAATATTTCAGTAGTCTATCCTTACAGAAATGAAGTTCCTCATAATTACTGCTAAATTTTTAAGATTTGGGAGGCAGCATTTGAAAGAAAAATAATTTTAAGATACTTATCTCTCTTGTGTCTTGAAGACTAAGATAAAAGCTTGCATCTAATATTTCAACTTAACAAAGGGATAAAGAAACAGAACCTTCCCTGTGGTTGAGAAACAGCAAAATAATGATCCTGGATAGGCAGAGTGTGATTGACCACAACAGTCCTCTAATGGGAAGACAGAAGAAAAAAAGACTGCTTTACTAGGTCTCTGCTTCCAGAGGGTTTCCCTCATGCTCAGATGAAAAACATAACAAAACAAAAGCAGCTGCACCTTGTCTGTAAAAACAGATCATCACCAATTTATGCTAACTCCACATCATTGTCTTCTGTGATCAGAAAGCACTGATGAGAAAGACAGCAGCAAATAAAAAAAAAAATTATAGTTTACATCTTTTACAAAAATACTTCATGCTACACTCAGAAATATACTCTATTTCAGGAATGTTACAACTTTGTTTAAGAGATTTCTTTGGGCTAACGTGCTACTTAATTTCTGAATAAGAAAAAAAAAAGAGAGATAACCTTATTGTTTGTGTGGATTACCAGCTTACATATGAGGGTGCTGAACACCATCACTGACTCTGCAGTAGTTCACTAGATGAAAGAATGCCCGAAAATGTTTCTGGTTTAATGTTTTGCCAGTGAAAGATCTGTACCAGCTACAAACCAGTCAAGAATGTGTTTGGTGAGTTCTTGGAGTGAGTCAGAGAAGCAGGGGACTATTCCATTCTTAATTTATTATTTATAGAAAACAGTACTATCAAAATAGTTAAGCACTCATTCTCTAGATTTAAAGGCACACACTGCATACACTACAGGACTCATACATGCAGCAAGACTCTGCTACTCGCACTTCTGTTAATCAGCCTTAATATAAGAAGAAATATTAGGGAGTGAACTTCAAAGCACCTATATGCACCAAGTAGCACACAGTGTTGGCAGGAGTATCTTTGCTGCTCTATGACACATTGGTTTGGTGGTTGGCAAAACCATGCAGTAATAGCTTTTCACAGAAAGTTTGTTTTGTTCCTTTTGAGCACAGGGTTTTCTACTAGGTAGCATTCAATTTAAAGGAAGCCAAAAGAATTTAAATAATCTAAGTTACGCAACAGTGAGAGAAATTAAATCCACATACTGTATATAATTTAGGGAAAGAAGCAAGTTCTTATTTACTGGATAACATCCAGTCATGATTCCACTTGAGATCACTTCCATTACAATTATAAAATGCAGGCAAACCACCCCTAGGTCACACAGTTCACAAACATATGTTTAATACAGAAAAGAAAAGGAATTGCAAAAAAAAAAAACCACCTCACTAAAACACATTAATTTCTAACTCCTATGCATCCCAAGTGCCCTAGACGAAGAAAGGCTCGTTCAGCAAAAGGTTTCATTCTGCACATCAATATAGTCAGAATGCCTGAGCCCCAAAAAGGTCAGCTGGTAAGGAAGAGGATGTTGACAGATTTCCATGACATGCATCAGAAACAGCTTTTCTCACCTCTAGTCTGGAGCAGACGGACATGAACACTGCCAGAACAAGCTGCTGTTCTCCATACACTCCAAAGTGGCCACAAGAAGTGGCAGTGGTAAGGGGACAACACTGTCTTCAGTACGTTGCTCAGAACTGCAGAAGTAACACCTGACCAGGCAGGTGTCCTAGTGCAAGGTGACATGCCACTTTGACATGACAGGCTTTTTGTTGGGTAGCCATGTAATGTATTTTGTTAAAATAAAACTGAATGCTAAAGTGAGAGCACTTTCTAATCTTTCATATGAAAAATTCAACGTTCAATCATCCTGAAAAAAGTCAGGTCTGACAAAGAAAAGCATTCCTGAAGAGTCCTGTGTCTGTGCTAACAGGTGCAGCAAAAATTTGGACCTGTTGGTGAAAGGTCATAGTTTATCTCTGACATCATCTAGCTGAATACTATGACCAGAGTTTTAAAAAGCAAGCTATGCTTTAAAGTTATTTTCAAACACAACTACAGGAATGGATTTTCAGAGAACGTATAAATAGCTGTGTCTAAAACTTTACACATCCAACCTGACACATCTAAGTATCACAAGTTGCTTTTGAACCTCTTAGCCTGTGAAGACACAGTAAAACGCAAGTATCACTTACCAAAGTACGTTAAAACTTCTAATAAATTATTATCCATAAACCAAAATTACTATCTGCATCAATTAAAAAAAAGAAATCAAAATCTGTGCTACCGCTCTGCTATTAAACACCTTGCATACTTGACCAAAGTTCTGAACACCACTAATGGTTTTTATAAAACGTATAGGAACCAAGACCCTACCACCAGGGCAGACATAGACTGAGCGCGAGAGGCCTCCCCTTGAAACCTAACAACTGCTACAGGGCAGCTATGAGGCGAGGGGCAGGGCACCAGTGTGATCCCTGAATTTTAAAGTTATGCTTTCAAGACTCTATCAGCATGTGATGGGTTAATTTTCATATTGAGCATTTCACAAAGATCGTAAGCCACATAAACCCACTTTAATTTAATGTTTGTGAAAACACTTAGTCTGAGAGCTAAAATTGTTGTTATAGATAATAAAAAAATACTTCAAAAAAATCTATACAACGTGGTGTGTTCTATTTTCTTAATACTGTTTCAACAATTTCTGCCAAATGCTGCTAAAGAAAACCTCTCTCAATTAAATCAGCGTGAAACAGGAATAACATCAACAAATGCAATAAACTAACACCCCTCTACTCCGTGAGAATGAGGTCCCAAGAATGAATAAAAACTAATCTTCAAAGCAGAACGATTTTATTTTGGAGAGGGGGGCAAACTCATTACAGAAGCACAGAAAATATGGAAACAAAGACCTTCTTGCAAGATTTAATACAGAACTGCAACTCTACAGTCATCTTTGATGACCATCAGCCTGTCCATCTTTAACTCTGGAAATCCCTCTCCCATCTTCTTTCTTAAATGTCTTATTTTGTTTCCCTTATTGTGGACTGCAGTTGATACCCTCAAACTAGACTTGATGTGGCAACTCCCTAACATCCTGAGTCTAAACTCAGCAAAGCTAATGAAGCTCACATGAGTTGCTCAACTGGAATCTGGAATAGACAGACATATTTACTCAACAGGGTTAGCATGATCTCCCAGTAATCTCGTGAGATTACAGAAGGCATTTTCCACTAAGGCTTCTCCAGAGAGGCTACAGAAACGCACTGGTTAAAAACCTCTACGAAACAAACTTAACACATATGTCCAAAAGAAAAGGCAATCTAATTTAATTAGAAACTATAGCTAACATTCCCCCATGCATTCCCCTACATGAGAACAGACTTAGGAACTCTTTATTTTTAAGTAAATGTGCAACTGTAAGCCATGTCAAATTTTAAGCAAATTGTGCAATTACCACTATGAGCTGGAAGTTAGTTTCCTGAAATACCATCCTGTTTTAACAGCATGTTAATTTATCTGCTTAATATTTTACAATGGACTAAAATAAGTATGCAAGTTGATCGTGGTCTGAATTTGCTGTTTCATTTTGTTTTCAATTATAACAACATCAGGAGAACTGGCATTTATCCACTGAAATATGCCTTTCATCAATAAAACATCCTTCCATCAGTAAGACACCTGTAACAATTTAAGTCTCTTCAAAATCCTAAACGCACTTAGGCAAAATATATTAACACATAGTGACATTCAGAGCATGAGCACTGGCACTGAAGTTAGGTACTTTTATTAAAATACCTTGCTGAATTGGAAGGCCAGCAATGAATATCCTTTATGATAAATTAAAACAATTTTCTCAAACGCAGTTTCTCCTGTTCTTTCACCAGACCTGTTTCAACTAAAGACAAGTGAAGAATTAAAGTACTCTCTCCTTTTTCTCCTTTTTTTTGTCGGCCTTACTATTCATAAACTTATTCTAAGTAGCAGCATTGTATGCATAGCTGTACACAAAGAACCTCATTAAAAAGGCTGTCTTATGTGGGTATTCCTCTGAAAGCTTCACTTTTGCCATTTTAGAAGTTTATATTAATGACTGCATTCCTTTACCAAGCACTAGTTAAAAGCACATGCTTTTCCTTTTCGTTTTTGAAAATGGAGAAAGCTACTTTATTTACAAATGTCTGGTTTTGGTTTGTGTCTAAAAACTAGTGGCTTAAATGTTAGTGTTTTCATTCTGCTATTTATTTTCATTACTTCACATTTGTCTTTTTCATTAACCATGGTCTAATACATTAAATATAACACATTTCTGAGAATTGGAACTGTGAACTTTATAGGGCTGTTACTCTTTTGTTTTTATACTGCTATAATAATAAATAATTACTAGGGCCGTAAAGTTTAAGATCAATCCCAAAATCAGATTCTGAGGACTCCTTTCGTTCAATAGTTTAGGATGTACCAAGTCTGAAATTTTCTTGTGGAATAATCAGATTAGAAATCAAAAGGTAATTTCTGTTCATTAATATATTTTTAAAAATACCAGAGACGAAGTACTGAAGAGAACGTTAGAAATCACATGTAAACGCCCAAGAAAAACATGCAGACTTTTAGTAGTGTTTAGGAGAATAAATTTACAGTGAAATGTGGATAGAGTTAGTGGCCATGTTGGCTACTAACTATAATTAAAATGTACTCTGGCATTATACTGATTTAGGATACCTGTCTACCACTGTGAAGTTTTAATGTATATTTATGCTATAAATATCCATTACCGATGCCTTTATTTCTGCCTAGAGGTAAACAAAACATGGGTTAACATGAGAGAAGTCTTACATGCGGTACAGGAACAACAACAAAGGCCCTTACTAAACACAGTGATTACCCATTTGGATAAAGCATCATAACACCACAAATACTATTCACTGTTTTTACTCATGTTATTTTTTATTTCTTATAATTGCTCTCTTTTTTCTTGAAGTAAAAAATATTTGTTCATATAAACTTAACACAGCCCTTGCACTACATGTCCCAATTGTCACAGGTCCCTCAGAAATGACCCATTATCATCTTTGCAGTGCTAATTCACCAGGACAATGGTGCAGAGTATCCTTAGCTGATTATAGCTCCTTGAGGCTCAAAAAGGGCATCACAATCATACAAAACCAGGGCAGGATGCCTGACTCCCTGACACAATAGCTCAACAATGGTCATTTTATTCTGTTTCTCTCCATCAAAGACATTTGCAGTTCTGTTGGGTCTGGTTTGCTGCCTTGTGTGGACCACAGCTCTATACTACCAGTAAATTTGTTATAGCAAAGAGGTATGAGTACATAAAAAAACCAGATTTTTGCCTTCCACACTGCAATATTCTATTGCCGTATAGCACACAGTAGCCAAATGAACCCTCTGTGGTTATTACCCACCTAATGTTGTAAAAATATTACTATGACATTTCGTCTGGCCGACCATCTTAAAGGTTAATTCTGTTTCCTATTTGAGATTTTCCTCTAGGTGAGCCATTCCGTGCAGTTTCTATTTACTGATTCCAAACAACCCCCAAACTGTTTCATTGCTCACTCTCACTGTTAAGAACATATTGACTGGCTGCCTGCTCTGCTGTTTAATTCATTTATGCTGAGAGTCAGGTATGAAGACAGAATTTTAAATGTGACATTTGCAGGCTGCTGGGTCATTTGAAGCTCTGACACCACCAGGGAGTTCCTGACATACAAACTGGTCCTGATTTCCAATCTTCCATGTTCTGAACACATCAGAGATTCTTCCCAGAGGTCCAGATTTCAGCCAAAAGTTTTTAAATCCCTTGTGTTTACATCTCGCCGAAAAGACCTGTACACTTTAAAGTTTTAAAATAAAGCTTATGTTTCCTTTAAGGTAAAACCAGCACTGCCTGCAGCGTGCGACTCAACTGCTTAAAAACACTGATTGACAAAGGTATTTGGAAAGATCTACAATAATAATTAATACGAATAGGATTTTGTAAGCAACTGTGACATTTAGTGGACTTTTATTTGTTCCTGTTGATCTTTAAGCACTCAAAACCAGCTCAGTCTGAAACCACAGCTTTATCTCACATTGTCTACCTGGCTATTGCTACCCTGACCAACTTCAAGTCCCAGTTTTCAGGTTGGAAGTTTTCCTTATCTCAAGACAGTGAATGGACTGTACCATTTTGTCTCCCATGATGAACTGCCATTACCTCCCCCAACTTTCAGGTCAATTTTTCAGAGTATACCTGATTACCTGAAAGATTCCATACTGCCAAGGTACCATTAGGAAAACAGTAATCTGACCTATTCAGTCCTGACTTAGGAAAACTATAGTTACCTGTCCCTGAAGCAGGATTCACAGCTACAAAGTTAAAAAATAATTTTTTTTTGGAGGAAATTCCAAATGACTGCAACAGAGTAGGTCTTTTTGCTTTCTTTAAAGCATCACCAAGAAGGAAGATGCTAAGTCTCAATACTCATGTTTTACAATATATCACAAGTTTCTTGTATGTTATTTGGCCATGAGTGTTTCCACAAATAGGCAGAACTCACTGTGGCTAACAGCAAAGAATGAGAAGACATGAGAATGCAGGCTGAGCATCTAATCTACCAACAGGAGGGATTGAGAATCAGACCTTGAACTTTGAGAAAAGAACAAGAAGGGAGTATAGAATTTTCTGCACAGAAAAGATTGCTTACTCCTCCTTGGCATAAATGGGGGTGGGGGGGAAGACATGCTACAATAAAAACTGTAGCCTGTTATTCAGTCCCAGCTCAGATGTCCACATGTGCTGGTTTTGGCTGGGATAGAGTTAATTTTCTTCATAGTAGCTAGCATGGGGCTGTGTTTTGGATTTGTGCTGGAAACAGTGCTGATAACGCAGGGATGTTTTCATTATTGCTGAGCAGAGCTTACACAGGGTCAAGGCCTTTTCTGCTTCTCACCCCACCCCACCAGCGAGTAACTGGGGGTGCACAAGGAGTTGGGAAGGGACACAGCTGGGACAGCTGACCCCAACTGACCAAATGGATATTCCATACCATATGGCATCATGCTCAGCATATAAAGCTGGGGGAAGAAGGAACTGGGGTTTGTCTTCCCAAGTAACCACTATGTGTGAGGGAGCCCTGCTTTCCTGGAGATGGCTGAACACCTGCCTGCCGATGGGAAGTAGTGAATGAATTCCTTGTTTTGCTTTGCTTGCCTGCACAGCTTTTGCTTTACCTATTAAACTGCCTTTATCTCAACCCACAGGTTTTCTCACTTTTACTCTTCGGATTCACTTCCCCATCCCACCTGTGCGGTGCTTAGTTGCCAAATGGGGTTAAACCACAACACCACATCATCCCACATCTGTTTACCTAAATCAATGGAAGAGTATTGATTTTAAATAAAGACACAGTTAGAAGGCACAATCTAGGCAAAATCTCAGTCTGTTTTTTTGTATTGTGCAAAACAAAAAGCAAACAAAAAACCCTGTGCAAAGCAGAAAGTATGATGACACTGCTATAGTTAGAAATAGAAATAGTGCTAATTCAGAACTGTATTAGGAGAGGAGATTGTTTTCCCTACTCAACTCGTCATGACAATTATTCCACAATAATGATTCTATACTTTGGCTGCTTTTTCAGGAAGGGGAATATGATTTAGGTCAAGATGCAAATTCGAAGAAATTAATGGATTTTTTTTTTCTTTTATTCAGTAGACACAACAATTTTAACAAAACCTCTGAAGTGTCAACTGTGTCATACAGCACCCATTTTTTCACTGCCATGTTCAGAATAAGACTTTTATAATTTCATAGTTGTTATCTGAACAAGACTATGTTGTTTTTACATACTTCCAGCATGAGGACATTGATTCTGTATGACCTAGAAAAGCAGATTTTATTACAGATGTTGTTTATTCTCAAAGAAAATCCTTAAAATAGAAAGACATACCTGGTGTATTATCTGAGCTACAGGAAGTTGTTCAGCATATTTTAGTGGTTCTGTTGCCAACTCATCCTTTGGAAGCCTGGGAAGAAATGATGTTAACATTTATCAGAGTTAGTACAGTGTCTACCAAGTCAAATTACTGAAATTTGAGAGTTTCAGGTACATTACTTTTAAATGTGCGTTTATCTGGGAGATTATTTTGCTTAAGATGAAGAAAAAGTGTATTTTAAGACCTTAATTGAATATATTTCTTACAAAGTTGAGTGAAAGAATAAATTTATAGTAAACAGAAATGCGTGTAACATTGTGGATTTTTTTCCCCTGACCAAAACATAAAACACAAATTTAGCAGCAGAAACCTAAGAACACCCTTAAATTTAGTTTTAGACAAACAAAGTGCTGGTGAAAGCTGGATTGAAATCCCCACAGGAAAAAAGTCTATGCGTTTACAGAGCAGATTCAGCACTGTTAATAATACAAGCTTCTCCACTCAATCCTGCCAACATAATTCAAGTATGACCATCTCAAAAGGCAAGAGGAATCCCTCACCATTTCCCATTTTTGCTGCAAGTGCACATCAGTGTTCAGCTGTGGTAGAAGTTCGACACCACAAACATTTGTGCATTTGCCAGCACAGTAGTGTGTACTACTGGTTTCAAATAAGTCAAAGAATTAGCGTGAACAAAGAGAGTAGAATATTTCAAAGAAAATGCATCATATGGCTTTAAACTTTGAATAAACTGTAGTTGCAACTGAAAATTCAGAATCCATAAGCAGTCTCTTAAAAGAATATTTAAATGATAGTAAATTAATATGAAAGCATGTTTTAAACACTTCAACCATACTGCTTTCTTCTAGTGGAACTGCACAGCGTGTGCTACATTTTCAAAGTATCATTCAAGGTTTTCATCAGTCATTCCTCAATCTTTCTGAAGAGTTCTGAATATAGGAATTTGAGTAATATGACATGAAATGAAGGGGGGGGGGGGGGGG